>JBCJKH010015109.1:0-10156 GCA_039877255.1 Loriculus beryllinus | reverse complement strand
TGGTTTAGTGTGAGGTGTCCCTGCTTATGGCAGGTGGGTTGGAACTAGATGATCTTAAGGTCCTTTCCAACCCTAACGATTCTATGATACTATGATTTTATGATTCTATGATTCTAAATTACAGCAACAAAGGTTTAAGAAAACCATTGTGAGAATAACAACATTCTCACAGTAAGAATGTTGCATAAGAATAAGAATCATGTGTAAGAATAGGGAATCAGTCACTGCCAGTCACCTAAACACAGGTTGGAGAGCTGTCTGTCAGGGACAATATAGATGCATAGAGAGAATTGAAGATGCCCGAGTGCTCCTTCCTACCTCATGAGTCCTCAGGGGAGCAGGCTGTGTTTATGTGTCTAACCTTGAACAAACTAGCAAAAGGCATCAACACCTCATATATTAATGCATCAAAATATACACAGAACCTTTAGGTAGTAACTGACATGTGCCTTACTAATATCTTAAAAAAAAAAATAAAGAAGGAAGGAATCATAAAATATAACTTGCTGGCAAGTCTCCCCCTTTCTCTCAAACCTTGCTGTTAACACAATCTTGGGTCTCAGAAGGTAGAGTCTGCTCTTTTGCTTATATTGGGTTTTTCATCAGCCACAACAGTGCTTGTCTTCAGCTTCACACTTTTTACACCACTCTTATATTCCTAAAGCTTTTCCCATCTGGGACAATGTGCAGAGAGATAATTCATGAGCAAACGAAAAGTGACGATCAGCAATGAGCACCACTGCTGTTGATCATTACAGAGAACCTTGTATATTTCTTTCTGTGTAGAAGTCACCTGTAAACATGCTAACTGGGTAAAGTAATTAGAAGCTATGCATTTGTAGATAGAAGTAAAGATCAGAATAATCCTGTTGGGTTTGTTTTTTTTTTTGTGCCTTGCCCAATGCCAGAGTAGGTGATTATTCACATTGCAATAATTTTAGAGTTATTTAATTGAAGAGTATCACAAAGTACCTTTTTCACCCAGATCTATAGCACTGTTAATGTTCGGTCTTTGGCATCTATATCTTCTGTTCATCCGTGTTAAAAAAAATGAAAGAGTTTTTATTTTTTGTTTCAATAAATTATGCATCTAGGTATCAGTTAATCAGTTCAGTGATTTTTTTAGTTTATTTCAGCTCCAGTCTGTTTCTCTCTGCCACATACAGACTCCATTACTCTGAACAATAGGATTATCTAGAGCATTTACAAAATCTGCAATCTATTTTCAGTTTACTCATATCAATATTTTAATGATCAGCAAACCTTGCAAAGTTTAGAATTTAATTTTAGATGTTTCACTAAACTTTAACTTGAAAATTTTCTCATTAAATTCTCCACTACTTGGCTCGACTTCCAGGAAATGACCTAGAAATGCTATTTGTATATCTGTGCTTGTGGCAGGTACACCCACCCTGACCAAAGCCCGGACAAAGACCTGATAAACCCCATGAAATCTTCCCACCACAGACAAGAGCCCTGGAGAGCCTACCGTGTGCACAGCTCTTGTCCCATCTACATGGTGGTGGTCAGTGGGTATAGGATCAGGAAGTTCAGCCCTAAGCCCATGGGGGCTACATGACCATGTTTGACCACAGCTCAGACTTGGCCAAGGTATAAAAGGAGCCCCATCACAGAGCCATTTGAAGTCAGTTCTCAGAGCATCAGGCTGCAATAGGTTCTTCCCTGAGAGGGTGGTTGGTCACTGGAAGAGAAGTGGTCTTCAGGTCATGGCACCAACTCTGTCAGAGTTCAAAAAGCATCTGGACAATTCTCTTAGTCATATGGTTCAGTTTTAGGTAGTCCTGTGAGGAGCAGGGAGTTGGACATAATGATGCTTTATGGGTCCCTTATAACTTGAGATATTCTATGATTCTATGATCTAAGGCTATTTAGTGTAATAAAGCTCCAGCAATGGTGATCAGTATTTGATATTCAGCAAAATGTCCAAAGAAATCTTGGATTTCATGGTCGTAGATTAAGTTCCTCTCAAGCAGTTAAAAATCTAATGACTGTTTTGGTTTTGATCCCAACCATTTACCCCAGCCCAAGAACAGCTGGGAAAATTGGCCTGACTGCACCTTCACAGCAGTGACTAACTACCACCAGGCAGTGTTTTCTGCATGAAAACTGCATTTGAACTTGATAGCTGAATCTTCATAAGACTATTGTTAATTATCACTAAAGAATGAGCTTCTGTTGAAAGCTTTTGTGACATGCAGTCTAGCTCATGGTGTTACACAAAATACTTTTATTAGAGACTCTGTGCTAGCAATTTTTAAAGGTTTTAAAGAGAATCTTGCAATAGGATATAATCACTCAGTCTGCTTTCTAAAGTAACCCAACCTATAGTAGGCAAAAAGAATATCTGGACTCTATGCCTTGTTAACATGCACTGCCTCTGGCAAAAAATGCATCAGAGATATTTTTTCTGCATCCTAAGAGGTCATGGTAGGTGCGCATAGACAGAGAAAACATAGGATCCAGATGGAGAAGTAAATTGACTGTGAGGGTCAGGTGATAGCCAAATCCTTCTAAACTCTATGTTGCTATTGCTAGATTAATGCGTCCTGTGCTACAAGAGCAACACACTGCAGATCTGGGATGTGGTATCTTACCGTGAAAGCTGTCTGTGTTAAACTCTGCCCTGCTACTGCCCACCCCTGCCATCCCCATACTCTATATGCGTTCCTGAGATGGGCAAATATATTTATGTGTGGTGGCATTTAGCAGAGAAACACCTTAATCTGGAAAAGAACCCTGATGATTTTGCTCAGGGATGAATTTTGAGACTGAACAGCTTATTATTTAATCCTCTTTCCTGAGTCACAGCCAGTTATTCTGTCTTTGGAATTCCTGTACTTTAAAAGAGAAAAGGAGAGCATTCAGTACATTCAGCATGTGACTGTACACCAAGAAAAAAAAAAAAAAAAAAAAGAAAACTCTGTGCTCTTTCTATTGCTGCATGCACAGCTTCTTGCTTTAGTTGTTGTTATAGATACCATGACCTGGTGGATGGGTCTTCTGCCACTACCTAGTGAAGCACAACCACAGCAGATTAGTTTCTGTCCTTTCAGAGATGCTGTCTGGATTAGCTGATATGGGCCACTTCAGAAGTTTTTGCTGAATGCCCTGAATGTATATAAGTTTGCACACTAAGTTTGCAAACTAAAATATGCAAGTTAAAAAAATATCAACATGCAGGTACATTTTGCTACTTCTCACCCTTTTTCCTGATCAGCTCAGAGTTATACAGTGAATAATTACAGGGTTTTGATGGTTGTTTTGACTGAACCAGAACTTCAAAGCAGAAAAAAAGAATCAGGATTTGCCCAAACACTGCAAGTAAAGAAGAAGAAACATTTTCTGGTTTTTATTTCATTTCCTCTTTAAGAGTAAAATTTGTTCTAGTGTGAAAATTTTGAAATGCGAAATAAAAGTATATTTAAATGCAGGGGGTTTTACTATCAAATGTATTTGACAGGGAATATAAATGTTACTTCATTAGTTTTGTGGATAATTTTTGGCCAATCTGAGGTAGAATTTTTCAGTGAATTAAATATTTGGTGAATCAATATTCATCCTTCCTGGAAAAATTTATGTACTTTTCCATGTTATTTGAATTTGCAGTAGAAGAGCTATAAGGATTGATATTAAAGAAGTTCAAGAGCAAGTTAAGGAAACTCTTACCTTGAGAGGCAGAAACTAATTTTAACACAAAGCTTCTGTTTTATGTGGACAATTCCAGCTTTATGGTAAGAAATTAAATATCATGGAGTCTATTGCTCTGAAATAATAATTTGTGCATTAGTTGAATTTTGTGTGCTCATCCCAAACCATCAATCACACACTATTTACATAAAGTTAGGCTTTATCAGGCTTGAACAGTTACTTGGGACACACAATTTCAGTCCATTTAGCCTGTTTCTTTGGAAAGTGCAGTATTATATTTGGCAAAAATTTGTCATGTTCACTGTAAATTAGTACTTTTATAAACAAAGGAATAATGATACTCTTTTTCACTAAGAATGAATTATTGGTTTTGCAGCTATTTGGAAAAATAAATAGGAACATACACTTCAGAATTTGATCTTTCTTTTCTGTTTTGTATGTCCTCGCTTGAACAAAAGATAGCTGTCAAAGGCAGACTTTGGATAATTGATTTGTAATTAAGATAGATTCTAAAGGCAAGATTTTAATGAATTGGTAAAAAGTTGCCATCGATTTCTGGACAGCTTCCATTGCTGAGTGACTGAATATATTTGCCATTAAGCAGGTGAGCTTTAGCAATATATTCAACAGAAGACATTGCATTTCTAAAAAGCATATAATTAAAAAGTTTCAGAGCATTACTACTGGTAAATACAAATAAACTTTTATAGTTTGGTTATTTTTTTTTTAACTTGCATTTCTTAGAATAAGCTTGCCAAAAGCTTTAGAAGAACTTAGGAAACTGAATTAGTATTTCAGAAAATGAGCTTATTCAACGAATGTTTAAAAGTAAAATTTGTAACAGGTTCCAGAAAGTGTCTCTGTCTGAGCAGAAAACCTAGGTAGTGTCAGCCAAAATTATGATCCCTGCTGTGTATGAAATAACTTAAAAGGAAATTATACAACTCTTGCATGAATGCAACAACGGGAGAGTGAGAAATGCTGATGTCTCTGTCCAGAGATTACCACTTCTATCTCATTTCAAAGTACCAAATGAATGAAATTCAGACACGCAAATAAAACATAAAGTGTATTTACTGCCTGAATTCAAAAAAGTAGTCTGCATAGCAACCCCCAGTGAAGGCTACAGACTTTCCATACAAAGGTAGAAAAAGGGATACCCGCTTAGGTTAGAAAGCATGAAAAGAAATCAGTAAAAAGCCCTGAGTTAGACTGGAATATTCATGACAGTTTGGTAGCTTTCTAAAAGCACATGCAGGTTTTTTTCAAGAAGCTTGTTGTTTTGAAGTATAGCTTATTAATTCTGTCTGCCATTAACCTTTGCAGTGTTGACTTGGAAACCCTGTTTTAGATAGAATATGCTGTGTGATGGAGCTACTAAAAGACAACACAAAGTTAGGCCTCCTGTGAAGTTTGACCTTTCCTTTAAATGGCTTGTCTTGTTACATTTTGATTCAAGTTGGTCTCTAGTTCTGGGAAGTGCTCTAAATTGGTAAGAATAGCGAGAACTGCACCATATTGAGTATTTTGTGAGACTGGGTGGAATAAAAATTTGTAGTTTAGCTGGAGACTGTAGATGCAAGGCAAGGATTACTTTCCTTTTCAAAAAATAATCCACTTTGAGATGCCAGTTGTTTTCTGAAGAAGAAAGAGATTGTATTTCGCACAGTGTCTGCGATAGTGGGGTTCCATGTTTATTTGGTTCCTTCACATAAACATATCAGAAACTTCATATCAAATTCAGTGATTAAAAGTGACAGTCCACTAGTTTTGCAGATACTTGCCCTGCAGACAGCAATAGACTGTTTGGAAATCACACACTTTTTTAAAAAAATTGCCTTTCATGCCCCTGTCTTTCTAAAAGTATTAGAAAAGTTTCATCTTGGTACTTTCACTAATTCTGTGATGCTATCTAGAAGATTGTCTTTGGGGAGGTAGAGCAAATTTAAAGAAAATAGTATCTTTTTTCAAATGAGAGAAGGATTTCTGCTATTCAACTGAGCTAAAACACCAGTGGCCTTTAAATCAATTGCTTGTGTAATACAAAATTCTTAAATATTCTTATATAGAAAGCAGTGGGAGCACATTCTCATACCTAATAGTTAAACCAGACCTACATGACTTCATCCTTGTTTCTCTTTTCTCTCCTTTAAATTAATTGAAATGTAATTACATGTCTTCCATGACCCCAGCACAGAAAACTATTCTCTTCTGGCTCAGAGTGATGTGAATCACATTAATGCAGAAAATCATTGCTTGAATTTTAATGACCTAGCTAGCTGTCACTTGTATGGACTTTGTACAAGGTGAGGTGGAAAAGAAGCTGATGGCCCTCACAAGGAGCTTGCTATATTCCTTTCATTGCAGAAAATCTTTTTCATACTACTTGTTATCCATATAGAGAGTTGCTTATAAGGGCTATTTTTAAATAAACATCTTTCAGGACTGAAGCTAAGGCTGCTTTCCTTCCCTTTCTTTCCTTGCTTCTTAGAGCCTCTATGGGTTTGAGGTGGGATCTTAGATGCTCTACCATCCACAAGAACAGCTCTTTCTAATCTAAAGTAAGCAGTGGTTCTCTATGCTGCTGAGAAGTTCTCCTAAAGAAACTGTGATTTTGTTTCAGGTGAGTGTTGCATCTTTATCTTTCTCTGTACTTTTGACCATGATGCAAAATAGTGATTATAACTGAATTAGTCTGCGACTAAGCATATGATAATGCAGATAGATTTAGTAACACAAATAAGCTAGTTCCCTCCTGCAGCTTTATCTTACAATTCTCCTTTTGTTTTGATAAGCATTTTCTAAAATTACAAAGGAAATATTCTGGGCAGAGAAAAAATTTTACTTGATTAATTTCTTTCAAAGCATTTCTGAATTTCACTTATTAAGGAAAGAAGGATGAAAAAGAAAACACGTAAGATGTGATCTGAGTTTATGTAGATAGTGTATCTGACTGAGTTTGAAGATAACCAGTAAAAACACTCGGAGTTCTTAAAAAGAAGATGCCAAGGAAGTTCTATTTAATATTAGCAATGATAATTGTTGTAAATTGTTGCCTTTTTCAAAAAGAAATCTAGATCAGACAATTCTCAGGGTATAGTTATATACCATGATAATTTTGAGTAAGATTTTAAAAGCTTCCCAGGGTGATGAAAAATCATTTTGGTTCTTTTTTCTTTGATGCTCTTCATTTCTGAAGTATTTTCATTTTTTTTTTTCTCTTTTGATACTTTTTTAGTTATCTGCAGCAATGCACAGTATCTTAAGGTGCAGAACACTGGCTTATGAGTATGTTTGTTCAGGCTAGCAGTCCCTGAAGGGAATCTTAGCTTGTTTTCTGTTCTCCTTCACTGGAAAGGAAATGTGACACACATTTAAATTGCCATTGTTTCACTTGCATCCCATGTTTACAATTCTCTAGCTTGTTCTTGCACATCACTATGTGAGGAAAAAATCTCTGTTGCTCACACAGTATTACAGTAAACTTCACTCTGTAGTAAAAGGCTAACTGAACAAGCCTGCCTGCAAGTCACTGGACATCGTAGTTTACATGGCTGCAGGGACTGCCTTATTCATTGTAAAGTCTGCATATGGCATGTCAGGATCTTTTGGTACTCATTGTTTCCCTGTTCTTCTAGAAAGTATTGGCTCCAGCAAGGAGTGTGGAAATCTTCCTACTATTCTAACCTCTTCCTCCCTGCTTACAACACCTGTCTATGGAAAGTCTAAGCAAACTGGGTCTCACAGACAAGCAAAGATGTCCCTGTTTTTGCCTTTTTGTTTTACAGACTTTATTTTTAGTTCCCCAATTTCTGCTCTGTAACTAGAAGGTCGTCTACACCTGTCTCAAGTATAAATTTTTGGATAGCCTAAACTCATTTGTCTCCTTTCCACCTCCAAACTCCACGATCTCTTTCTATGATTTCTGGGTCCAAGACCAAAACTGAAGAAAAAAAAAACCAACAATGCAATGTTTGTTTGGGCACAGCAGCCACTACCACTACCATGGATATTCCTGTTCAGCAATCAAAGGTTTCAATTAACCCTCTAATCTCTCAATTAAATATTTAGCTTCAACAAAATAGTACAAAGACAGTACAAAGACAGATGAAATATTACGAATATATAAAAGGATTTCATGTCTATCTTGAGGCCTCTGGGAATTTTCTTGGTCAGGTCTTGAAGATGATGTATTTTCACTTGCAGTTCTCTAGAAAAAAAGACTGCCATTGAGCCCTTATCAACCTTTAATTCAGTTTTAGGAGTTAGACCCCCATCAGTGTTACCTAATCCACTGAAGAAAAAGCATTTTGTAGCCCAGGTTGATATCCCAGCCATCCTGCTCTGCACCATATCATGACAAGGTGAGTGATTCATGTGGCTGCCTCTTCTTCCTCCTTTTTCTAACAACCTTAGAATATGGAGTTTTGAACACCAAAAAGGCAAGAGCTACTCTATTTAAGTTCTTGCACTGCTCTCATATAGTCATTCACCCTTTTCTTTCTTGAAAGTTTGCTATGACAAAATTATCAGCCTGTCACAGGCAGCCATAAAATCTCTACCCAAGAAGTAGGGAGGAAAAGGCTTTATAGTTCATGCTTCCTCATCCTAAAAAGAAAAGAGGAGACTCTTCTTGAGTTTAATAAAAATGCCCTTCACCAGAAGTTCTGAGTAATGAACTAGCATAGAACACCTCTGATATTCAAAAAAAAAAAAGAATTGATTCATGCCCTTGCATTTTCTAAGATGACTTTTTCTTAAGAGCTTTGGAAATAAAATATCTCTGCTTTCCGGTGAGTTAGCTTCGGTATCAATACAGTCTTCTAATTCAGACTTTTTTAAGTATCAGACGTTTTTGATAGAGTACCAGGTGTTGCAGCAGTTGCTACAAGATGAAATGGGGTATTCTTGTCAACATGTTAATGCCTGAGGTAAAGAGATTGTCAAGAAACCAGATCACTGCAGACACACTATAGCTCTTCAAAAGTCTAGATATTTTGTATTTTCCTTTTCTGCATGAGTTCTTAGAAAAAACTGACCATTTTGGATTGTATGTCAGTGAAGATATGCTTACCTCAAGACAGCACCCTTGGGCTGGTCCTTTAGTCTAATCTTATCCTGACACCACTGCTGGCTAACTCACTCTTTTAACATGTGACTTGGTGCCTCTATGTCTTATACCACACTATGACTCCAGTATTTCTAATTGTTTTCAAACAATTTAAGTCCTATGGAAAAAAACAAGACAAAAAGAGGTTAAGCACTCCCTATAGAACTGGTAGACTTGCTCAGGATTTGTCCAATATCTCTGCTAAAAACCAGAGTGTTTTGAGGGGCTATCAAAATGGGTGGAAGCCATGCATGTCAACTATGCAGCTACATAGCTGGAGACAATTTGTGTTAGCAGAGCACAAGCTTCTCTGGACTTTCTTGAGAAGAGTAGCTCCTACTTTCTGTATGTAGAATTACATAAGAGAGCACAAGGTGGTACAGAATATGACTGCACCATGTGGAGCTGGGATAGAGGTGAGGTTTATGTTCTTATATATATGTGTGTGTATGTGTGTATGAAGAGCATTCAGGATGGGTTAAAATAATCTGGTTTTTGGTAATTGCATATATGTAAGCCCCTCTGGATATAAAGCATGTATCTTGAACACCAGCTGCTATGCACACAACTCTCTCTAAAGGTATAAAAGAAATGATGTCATGGTAACAGTGGTAGCCTAGTAATTTATGAACTTGTCATATGCCCAAAATGCATAATCAGATAATCAATGTATAAGTGAAACAATACAGGGAATTTGGAATTTGGTATAGAACTAAAGACTGTCATTCTTATAGCCATAGACATCAAACACTAACCAGCTGTATGCAGACATAATCCTCATAACTGTAAACCATTGGGAGTGTAAATTTACAATACTGAATTTTAAATGCTGGGTTGCTTGGAGTTTATTTTGGAGCAAATGAACTGTACTTCCTTAATATACTTTTTCTTCATCAAGTTGTTATCAGACTATGATTTCTGTAGGAGTAATATTCCCTCTTCTTTTATCACACATGTTCAGAATTAACTGCATGTCATCACCCCCCACACCTGAATCATCCAAGGATTTCAGCCCCAAAACTCTGCAGGCACAAGCTTTTTACAGAATGTGCCATCCAGCACTATAAGACCGTGCACACACTGACCACAGCTGTTGATATCTTCCCTAACTCAGACAATAGATAATACCAATTTACAGAGGGTCCTCCATAAATGAATTTCAAACCTGCCAATTTTTCTCCATGTATACACCAGTCACTTTACAGTATGAGTTGAGGAAGTGGCCATGTGACTTTTCCATTGGAATAACAACAATTATCCTCAGAGGTGAACTAGAAGCTAGTTAGTAACTTTCCATCACATGAAAGTTATATCTCCACTTTGAGGACTTTCCTGAAAAACTGAAGTGACTTGATGTCATCCAAACCAGCTGCTTTT
>JBCJKH010015108.1:25652-39578 GCA_039877255.1 Loriculus beryllinus | reverse complement strand
GAAAACTGTAACACCTGGAAACTGGTAGTTAGCCAGAGCAGATAACAAGGAATTAGGCTATTAATCTGCTTAACAAGGGCATATACTAAAGTAGTTTAAATTGTGCTAGTTTGTAATTCTATTCTTATATAAGAGGAATTCAAATTTAGAAAGACATGCAGGGGTAAAAAAGACTATAAGCATACTAGTTCATTCAAAGTCCAAATACAAGTGAAATAACTGTCTTATTTCAGTGTTTCATATAGTAACATACTATGGTCCAATGTAAGATGAGTTTATACTAGCTGAGATGATATATACTTGATTGGTGTGCAAATGTAAATATTTCCATCTGGTTTTCTCTTCTGATGTCTGATCAGTACCAGCAAATCAGTCACAAGTCTTCTGTTATCATACTATGAAAATACTTCTAGTTTAAATTTATATTTTTTTTCCAGTTGGACATTTGTGTTTCCAACTGACATTTTTGGTTTGTGTAGTAAGAAAGCAACTGTACTTTGAATGTGGTAGAACTTTTGCCACTCTGCTGTTCATTTACTGTAGAGTAGAAAATTCTCAGAGACTTAGTAACCTCTGAAACTGTAGGTCAATATTGTCTGTCCTTGAACATCTATTGCCAGAAAATGCTGTGGATTAAAGAGGGAGAATAGAGGACAAATATTTATTTTGTAAAGTGCTTCTTATGGAAAACCTTTGCAGATAAAAGGTCATAATCCTGTTCTTGCTTGATTGATGCTGGATTTTTGTTTTGTTGTTTTTTGTTTTTTGGTTTTTTTTGGTTTTTTGGGTTTTTTTTCCAAAGGAAGAATTTTTTAATTGGGAGAAAAAATGGTGGCATCATCTTTGTATTAGACTGAAGATAGGTGGGTAGGTAACGAAAGAGAAGCAGAGTGGTGATAGTTTCACAAGAGCAGAACTATTCTTTATGTCTTGATCCTTTGACTAAAACAGTGATAGTTCCTTGTTTTTTAGGTAAAACATGATTTAATTTGGACAGTGAAAATCTTTTCAGCTAAGTGAAAATATAACTGTAGGCCATGTGTGAAAGTTTCATCTTGTCAGCATGAGGAACAGCAGCAAGGTGAATTAAAACTAAGGATGTGTGAGTAGTTTATGCTACAACTGACAGCATATGCTGTTTTGTATTCACAACTATTGCTCACTGCAATAGCCATATCAAACTAGTACACACATCGTAACACATACACAATCATGCCGTTGTTGTGCTGCATGCGAATACACAGGATGCTATTTGAACATTATAATTTGTGACCAGTGTGAATTAAGCTGTTCAGCGGGTCTTGGATAGAAAGCCAGCTGGCTACAGGGGATAAACCCACCAATTTAGCAGCCTTTACATTACTCATTGTACCAGAGGTGAAGCCTGTAATTACTAGTATTTTTTTTTTAGGAGATTCAAAGGCCAGTGCATTCACAGAAAAATCAACCCCAAACAGCCTTCTCCAATCTGGCTGTCAGTTGTTAGTCTGTGAAATTCATTATTGCAGAGTGTTAAATACTGCTCAGCCATTTGCCGAATGGTGACGGTTTTGTCTGTATATGAGTAAAATACCATCTTCCGCTGTCTGTATATGAGTATGTCTGTATATGAGTAAAACACCAGCTATATATGTAGTCAGGGAAAGACAGGTTGTATTGACAATCGGTTTGGTCAGGTTATTCTGACTGATAGCAGCACTGCCATCTTGTGGATAATGTGAGGATGTGTTGAATTTTTGCTGATTTAGAAATACAACTTTTCTATTTGTGTAGGCTAATATTTGCAGAAAGAAAACTTTGGTGGTGTTATAAGCAAGGAACTAATATGAAAAGAACATAATTTCCAAATGCATGTTGGTTCTTCAGCTAATCATGTTTGTATTCTATTACACAGTTTAGTTTCTTCTTTTTTTTGTTGTTTTTGTTAAAGAGTGCATCTGCTACCCAAAGCATTTAACAGTAGCGAAAATGAAAATGGAAATCTAATTTTCTGGAGTACAATTCTTTACCTATTAAGGAAAAAAAAAAAAAAAAGAGAAAAGAGAAAAAGAAAAAGAAAACAAACAAACAAAAAAACCCACAGAAAAAAACCCCAACCAAAACCCAAAATCAGCAGAACAAAAAAACCCCTTCTGTTGTCTTAAAGATTCTTGTAGAACAGATTGCTTGACTGTTGTATCTTTACAGCTCTATCACTGATGAATACTGTCTGCCCTATTGCTGTCATGCTTGTCTTCAGTTCTGTTGTGGATTGGGCTGGTTCACAACAAATTATTGGACATTTCTTAAATATAACCTAGGAAAGGTTGTGAGATGCACAACTGTAGAAATTTCTAGCTCACATTTGATCTAGCTAGCCTTATCTCAGACTGTGTGCTGTTATATACTGAAAATAGGGGTTTTGTTGTGCACGCCTGTGGTAGAAAAAAAAAGGTATAGGGAAAGGCTATTTGAGGATGTGTGCGTCAACATAACTCACTGAATTTGATTAATCTAGACCTATTTATTTGTGCAACTCAGAAAAAATAACATTTGGAAAGTGTCAGGTGACTTCTTATTGTCTTATTGCTATTGCACAAACCTGCTGGGTCTTCCTGAAAGTAATAAGGAAGAAGTGCTCTTAAATTTATCATAAGACGGTTTGGGTTGGAAAGAATCTTTAAAGATGATCTAGTTCAAGCCCCCTTGCAATGAGCAGGGACATCATCAACTAGATCAGACATATGTAAATACATATACAATGATATATACCCAAAGTTTACCTCTGGACCAGGCCAGAGAGGAAGGAGGAAGAAAGGGAATTTTACCTTCCCTTTAGAAAAAGGAATTATTATAGCAATACTGTGTGGTGAAACTCCCAGGGCTAAAACTCATATCTCCTTTTTCCTAGACCCCTAGACCTAAAACTGGCTTCACAGTTTTGCATATTGTGAACTATTTACAATGGCAGCAGGCCAAGAGAAAAACAAAACACGTGAGTTGGTCCTTATTTAGAAATCATATCACATACAGCAAGTTAAGTGAACAAATGAATGGAAATAGTAGTTAAGCATTGCTAAGAACAAAAAAAAAAAAAACCAAAAACAAATAACAACCCACAAAAAACAACGGACCAAACAAACAAATAAAACCCCAAAACCCACAACCAAAACAAGCCACCAAACCTTTCTCTGACTGCTGATGCTGGCAAACATTCAGACTCTTTTGCAGGCTATTGCTCCTTGGGTTGTTTTTTCCCTGATGGAAAGCAGAGGGCAAATAAGTATTAAAAAAACCCAAAAAGCACAAAGGATGTTAATAGTTTCTTTTGAATGAGGCCCTAGAGGCAGTGGCACAAAGTAGCTGTTTCTGCAACTAGGGTAGCCCTATTTCCTGTTCTCAAAGAAAACAGAGCTTGTGTGTGTGTTTTAAAAACAAAGGCTCTGGCAGGTTCTGTCAGTTTTACCTCTGGTGCTTTAAGCTGCTACTTCACCATCTGTCTTTGTTTCTGAAGAAGCTTACTTTTCCTGTCAGCTCTTCAGCTCCCTCTGTTCCCTACCTAAGGTACTAGCTGTGGTGGTGTGTTTGCTGGTGAATTAATCAACTACAGCAGATTCTGAACTGTGATGTTTGAGTAGTTTTACAGATTTGCTTTTGTTGATTGTTGCAGAGTAGTAGCTTTTCATAGAAGAGAAGACTGTAGGTGACAGTAAGTATTTAATCAAGTGCTTCCAAGTTCAAAAGGTCATAATTTAAAAGACATTATGACCCACAATTGATTTTTGGCTGTAAATGGAGAAGTATTGCACACATGCCAAACTTCTTTTTCTTCTCATAAAAAAAAAAAAAAAAAAAAAAAAAGTTGTAGTTGCAAAGATTTAAGAATCTTTTTCAAATGTTGCAGAGAAAACAGCAACAAAAAAAACAAGAATGTTGATGTTAGAGCATGGTCAGCAAAACCCCTGGCATTAGACAAATCAAAAGATGTACTGTCCTTGCCAAAAGGCAAATGAGATGATTATGAAAACACAGCTACATTCAACAAAAATCAGAAGACTCGCAAGGCAACTGGTCAGAGATGTTTTGTTTTTTTAAATAAAAGTCATAATTTTACAGTACTGCAGTAAAAATCACTTAGAGCAATGCGATATCAAAAAGGCGCTGGTATCAGCCACTCTGTGTACTGATTTTTCAATGTATTAGTTGAATTCAAAGTAATTTTATTTTTGTATTTCTGTAATGCTGCTGGTTGCCTAACAAGGTATTTGGCAGTCTTTTTCAGCTCTTTCAGTCAAGCTACCTACTACAATGTCATCTGCCTCTTTGCTGTAAAATATATCTATTCTATCCTGCTTCTCAGCTAATACTTTCTAAGCTTTCAAATTGTTTTCTCAGAGGAGAAAAAACAATCAACTTTATGACAGAATGCTGATAGACATCTGTACAACACTACAGCACAAGAGATATATTCCCCTTTAAATACTAGCAGAGAAATTTGGAATTCTTTTGTGAAATGCATTTTTTAAAACTAGATTTGTGATCTTTATTGCTGAACATATCTTGTTTATTACAAATAAGATACCCTTATTTACATTTAGTGAAGTCAATGAGTGCTTTCTTCTAATTGAGAACAGCTGGGTGTTCTGTGCTGTAGGGGATGATAATATGCTATGTCCTAGCACTTAGTTTAAAATTGGTAATGATATTCAATTGTCATTCCACAGACATTATGATGCTCAGATGCTAAGGAGCAGATTTTGCTATTTAAAATTCTGTGTCCTAGTAGGTTCCTGATTAAGCAGTGACTTTGTGCAGAGCCTAGCAATATGTTGTATCTGGGGTTTGAAGTCTGCATAGTGATTTGTATGTTCAGGCTGGGAAGACGAAATATGCTAAGCAAATTAGAATCATAGAATACTACTAGATTGGAAGAGATGTCTGGAGGTCATTTTGTCTGACCTCCCATTCAAAGCAGGACCAGCTTCAAAGTTAGATCCAACTTTGTCAAGATCATGCAGCAGAGAATTACACAGCCAGAATTAGAATTCAAGCATTCCTTTGATGTAAAGCTGGTGAACAAGCCACCAGAATCTGTTTCACATACTCCATCTGTGAAGCAGAGATAATTCTTGCATAAATACCTGTAAAGTATTTTGATCTCTCTGGGTAAAATAAAAGCTGTAGACAGGAGTGGTTACTCAGTACTAGGGTAAAATGATATTTTTTTTTCCATCCTGTTCCTGAAGATGTGGAGGGAGTTAAAAAGAAATCTTACATTTCCTGTCAGTATCAATGAGGATTACAAGTACTACTAATATCCTTTTCATTGAGTAAATAGGTCAGATTCACTTTTTCTAGCATTTCGCTAGTCAGAGGTTGAATTGCTATTTTTGTTGTTTAGCCACCTAGGGAGATGTTCTGTTTGACTGCAAAAGTTCTGAAAGCTTCATGAAACTATTCACATCAGAGAGAGCAGAAATACAATCTCATGACATTATTTATGTGAGCTGAAACAAAAAGGTCATATTCTAACTGTGCTGATTTTAGACTTCTCTCTGAACACTGATGAATTGAATAGTGCATGAAGGGACAATGGTTGAACAGGCAGCTAAATCCAAACAAGAATCCCCATGCCAAAAGCAGAGTTGTGGGTATTGACTGGGCAGAAGGTTACTGTTTTCTAGGATTCTATAGTACTTCTAACACAACGGTTAAGTCTTCTATATGTAGCAATTGATCCTCAAAACACTATCTGAAAGTCCTTCTTGTTTTCCTAAGCCATAGATTTACAGAGTGCTGTTTGACTAAGATCATTATGTCAAAGACAAGAATAGAAGTATTATTATACCCTCTACTTTTTTGTAACTCACATTTCACCCTTCTAGAGTAGATTGGCAGAGCAAGGACAGGACAACCATATCAACAGGCACAGAATATGGGGGCTACATGTGAAACACAGGGATCATGGCAGATGTGAGGGATTTTGAATAGCAGAGTCTGGGCTAAGGTTCCCAGGAGGATTGATGATGTAAGACATGTAATATCTGCTTCTCACCTCCTTAGTTTTCTCAGCAACAATTTTGCCATGATTTGGCCACGACAAATCAGATTTCTGAAAGACACTTTAAATTTCCTGTCAGGATTTTTCAGTTTCTTCCTCCTGCCTCTGAGCTATTTATCTTCTGCCTTGCTATTTTGTTGTTTCTGGTATTTGCAGTATTTCCTAAAATATATTTTCTTCTGCTAATCTTAATTGTTATGCTGCTTTACTTCTCTGCCAACTCAGTAATGGCAAGACATGCAGAATACATCACATTCATCAGGAATAAGTCAGGTTTATGCTTCCTATAATTGGGAAAATATTTAAGTGTAGACGCAATGCTTGCATTTCCTGATACACCACCTCAACTCAATTAACATAGGTTTTATCATTATTCTTTATTTGCTTTCCACCAGTTGACTTTCAAAAGGTGAAACCATTCAGGCAAATCCCCGATAGATATGGCCATTAGTTTTCGTTTCCTAGTTTAGATTTTTGTTTTCTGGTGACTTAACGCAGTGTTATCATGCATATGTGAATTGAAATTCAAAAGGAGTCTATTAAATAATTAAAAAAAAAAGATATATTTCCAATTGCCTCCTCTCCTACCTCTCTTGTTTTCTTTAAAAAAAAGGGAAAAGTATGTTTAAAATTATGTTTAGGTACAATTTATAACCTAGTATCTTTCCAGATCACAGTTTGCTTGCCTCATGCACAGAAAAAGTTTAGTTCCATTATTTGGCCAGTAACTGAAGCTGAATTTACTTACCAAATATTCACAAGCAATTTTTTCTCTTTGTTGAAATGGTATCATATTTACCCTTCTTTTCTCTTACAGCTTGGTATCTCTCAATGCATTCATGTCTTGAAAACAAAATACCTCTCTCCTGAGTTCAGAAGTTCTTGAGTATATATGGTCGTGTTTAAAAGTCCTCTCATACCTAGAGTCAATATAATGCATTACATCTCTCTATCACTAGATGACTTGCCAGTTCTGTTCTCAACTTGCCTTACAGAAAATATGAAGTTTTTATATTTATATTTTTTCAACCTGCCTCACAGTTTGTATAAAGATGTGCAATTTCAACCATTTGATGTGTCTCATTAATTTCAGCAGCCCCCTTATTGCCTCTGATTTTCTTCTTTTCATTACTTGTTATAACCCATCCAATTTTCTCTAGACTGATTTGACTGCACTAATTCATTCTGCGTTTTGGCTGCCCTTCTCTTTGCTGCAGTAACAGACTTTACATTTGTATTCTGTTGCTTACATTACTCAATTTTCTTTTAGTCTCAGATTCACAATTAGTGCCTGATTGCTTCCTATTCCTTGTATTCTTTTACAGAAATTTTTCTATGGAGCTGATAATATCACAGCTTGCAAAGGAGTGTTCATGAAACATTTCAATTCATTTTTGTCAAACTGAAATGAGAAATTACCGAATTGTCAATTTTTGACAACTCAATGGGAGTCAGTAATTCCAAATAGGTAGCACTCTGAGTAGAGGTTACTGTAGGCAGTCTGAATGGAAGTTACTAATGTCAGTTTTGTGTTTACAACTCCAATGAAATAGAAAGATACTAGTAATTGACTGTCTAGCAGTCTATTAATCATGAATATGTGTTGGTGTTTTTTTTCCTTGAAATTCATTCCAGTGTATTTGCAATTTGTAATAACACCTTGCTGTTTTTTGTATCAGGTGTCAAATTAGGTGAGCTTTACACTGCTTGGTACTGAGTAGGTTTAATATTGTATGCTTCTGAAATGTAGAGGTTGTTAGCAGAGCAGATGGACAGCTACTGCACTGCAAGTGCTCACCCCAGGGGAGGGCAAAAAGTCAAGAATCTACTGCAATCCTTTCATGTGTTTTATAATTTAGGAGAGCTGTTTACACTCCACCTGTGGTCTAATAGGAGCTCTTCAGACCAATACTCCCTTCCTACGGGAAGAATTGTTTTACCTCTGGATGAACTCTCTGTGCTGTGCTAACTATTGGATCTGGGAACAACTTGTCCCCAGCTGATCCTAAAACATAACAAGAGTTGTGGATCAACTTCTACTGAATTAACAGAGCGACTGTTTATCATTAGACACCTATCATCAAGGCTTTATGAACTGAACTTTGTTGAATCTGTCTTTGGTATTCTATATTCAGTTTCTTCCATATTTTCTTTCCTTCTTCATATTTCTTCATATTTCTCTCCCTTTCACTTTCATTTTTCTTATCTGTTTGATACAGGCAGTAGTGCTATGGTCAGGCAAGCAGGGATTATAAATTTCTTTAGCTGCAGGAAAAGTACAGTGACTGACTGGAAGAACTCAGTTTGCTTATGCTGTTCAAGGTAGTTTTCAAACTGAACAGATCAGATGTTAGTGTTGCGTCAAACAGTACTAAGGTAAGACAACTCAGGAATGTGTGATGATAGGAGAGGTGTGATCATTATTACATAATATGATTTTAAATTCGTCCTATCAGTGCTGTGGACAAGGTTATGAAAAATTTGGTAGGGAGGGATTAAAACACTGCAAAACTGCAGGGTGAGGGACTATCCCAAGGACATGCACCAAGAATTTAGGAAAACTCTATTAGAAATCTGGTATGCTTGGGAGAGTGCATTAGAGAATGATCTAATGATGAATGTTGCAATAACAGAGAATACAAGATCTTCCCTAAGATCTGCTACACAGCATTGATGTTTGCCCTGGCTAGGCACTTGGATTACATTGTGAACCACTCTGATAGATTTCTTTTGACATCTGTCTTCCTTTTTTTGCTTTCTGAGAGGATTGTACTCAACTGGAAAAGGTCTTGGATTTAGAGTTTAGGAAACTCTTTAACAACAAATAGCAAACTGAAAGGATTGATACGTTTCTTTTTCTTCCAAATAAATTTTTTGCATATTTAAGGAGTAAAATAAACTCTATACAAATTAGCAGAATAGATGAAAAAATTTGTCTCTTTAGATTCTAGACAAATAAACATGTTTAAGCCTAAGCTTTCTTTTATTTTATTTCACAAAACTTCCAATTAAATGGGACACTGTCAGCACCAATTTGCTATTTCAAAGGAATGCTGTTCAGCATCTCTGCCCTGTGAACAGTCACCTTCTCTTTTTTGTGTGTCTGAAAATTTGCAGACAAAAGGAGATAGTTGTAGGTAGATGTCCCAGGAAAGGCGATTTGGTTGAGTGTAACCTGGAGGTTCACAAGTCTGCTCTGCATCTATTGACTGTTATCAGAGGTTAAAGGAATGTGAGAGATGACACTACAAGCGACTTTACCTTTGGGAGTCCCTTCTAAACAGATTCAATTTATGTTCCTAGCATTTCCACAGAGATAAATCAAAAATGACTTAATTCTACATAAGCTTGTGTTGCTGTCTTACACCATTGTGTGTTGGTGTCTGGGAAGATGGGAAGACATGGCTGGAGTATAGGGCAGATTAGTCTCATTTAGCTGTGGGCATTCAATTCAGGGAGACGCCTACAAAATCCTACACTTTTAAGATAGGCAGCAAAAAGTGTGATTACTCTGACTTGTGGACTCCCCTGTGATGAATTATCTTCCTTGTCATCCATGAATCATAAAAAAATATCTAATCTTCACCCAATACAAAAAGCTAATAGATTTGAATGAGCATCTACAGTTGCTCTAGTTTGCACACCATTTATAAGAAAGGACTTTATATTGTTGATGTGTATAACTAAGATATAATTTTCTATAATACTTTATGCAATTAGTCATTAAAATCCCTTCAGGAAATGTCTTTGCATTATAATATTCTATAAATAGACTGGCTTAATAAAACTGTTCTTTGAATCTGTGTGAACAATTTTATCATTTAAAGTGTGCAGTTTTTAGACTTTCAGTCAAACTAGTTTAATTTAATCCAGTTCCTAATTTATGTATTCTGTAAATCATTCTTCTTCCCTGGATATCTTTGCTCTGCAAGTGGAAGCGAATACATCGTCTTAGATATGCTTCTAGAATCGGCTTTAATTGCTGTACTGTTCCTTGTGAAAAGTTAGGCTTCTTTTATACCATAATTTTACTGAATCTTCAAACATGTTTAAACATAGTTGCTGCACACAACATGCATCACAGTATTGGTGTCCAGCTACTAGAAACCCAAAGAAGTTCATTTGTAAATAAGATGCTGACAGTAAGGAAGGAAGGAACTGGCTTTCTTAGACTGGTGGAAGGAAAACTTTCCATCTATCTGTTCTAGTGCAATTTTCTTTTCCTTTCTCCAGAATATTGTTAAATTTTGAGTTGTTATTGGTCTTATACTGTGTTGCATTGATCATTGGAGAACTAGGTTTGAGAGGAAGCCTGCAGAGAGGAAAGTTGGGAACACTTTATTAACAAGCTGTGTGGGTCAGACTATTAGAAGAAGAGACATGTATGGTTTAGTTATATAAGGAGGTAAAACATACATAAGAATTCAATAAGTTATGTGGATATCACCTTCATTTATTTGTAACAAATGCCGAATTTACCATTTCATTAGGATACACAGCAGCTTATCTCTTTAAAAAACAAAACAAACAAAAGCAAAACCAAAAAGCCCAACACAAACAAAACCCCCTCTCAACAACAACAAAACACACCCAAAACATACCCACATAGTATGTTGTGTTTAAGAACACATATACATACAGTTTTACTTCTAGCACTACTATGTTGTGCTGAGTCCGAAGTCTGACATAACAATGTCAACAGTGAAACTTCAGTGGGAAGCACTTTTTGTACGAATTTTCTTGCTGTACTAATTTCTTTTTTTAATTACGGTAGTGAAGACTACTGAAAGGAGGTGGTGTTTCATGTGTACAAAATAGAGTGCTTGATGCTTAAACACCACTAAAAGCTGTAACACTGAAAATTTTCTATTCTTCTCCCTTAGATTTTCTTAACAAAACCTAAGTAAGACTTAAAATCAGATGATACCTGCACTTTACACCTGATCAGACTTGTAGTTCCTAATAGTTACGTTTTTATCATTGCTGATTTATTTTCATGCAAATTCCCCCACAGATCGATGTTGATCACTGTTTATGTGATGTTTATCGCTGATGTTTACGTCGTTTGACGTTCATCATCATCCTTTGGTTGAGATCAGATTTGAATGAACATCAAAATGTTTATGTTTCTGTTTGTAATGCACCTGCTTTGTGCAGGATAGAAACTTTGGTCAGCTGGCCATCTTCATGTATGAATTAAGAATTAAGCAAAACAAAACAAAAATAACGATAACATTTTTTTAATGTTAAATTGTTCCTAATGCTGTTTCTAAGCATGCCTTAAAGGATGGAGAACAGAGGTTACTGTGACATTTTGAAAAAGGTGATGTGAGTGTGAAATACAGATGAGAGTAAGTGAACAGTTAGAGGTTGTTATTTAGGTAGTGCTGAACCATTATTTGTATTATATAAACTCTCACTTGGAAATGCCTCTGTACCTGAGAAGGTGGCAAATGAGTTACCAGTTTTTAAAAGGACTTAGGAGAAGATGTGGAAAATTCGTAACTGGTGAGTTTGAAGTGTCTACAAGGCAGAGAAGCCATAGATAAATATAAGGTATTCACAAAGAGCTAGTGTAACTTCTGCTGTAGTTCTCCGAAGGAATCACTGTTGTGCCCTTGACAAAACTGATCTAATAGAGGTTGACTTTAGAAGGCTTTCAGAAATCCCTCCAAAATACTTGAGGAAACCAAGTCTTCACATGGATTAGTAACAGTTGAAAAGATAGGAAAGAGAAAGTACAAATGTCCAGTTTCCTTGGTGTAGGATTTTCACCTGAGAAATTCCACTGAGATCTGCATTAAGGCCCATGCTATTCAGTGTAAGCAACCTAGGAAAGAGAGTAAAGAGGAGGATGACTACATTTGCTGATGGCATTAAGCTCTGCAGAGCAGTAAAAAAGAAAACTTACTGCAAAGAAGAAAGGTCTCTTCACATTGAGTGATAAAATAGCAGATTAAATTCATGATAGAGAAAGGTACAGCAACACCGATGAAAAAAAATCTTCTTAACTTTAATATATGTTATGAGGAGTCCTGAATTAGCTGTTGCCATTCAGGAAAGAGATACTGTAGTTATGAATATTTTTATGAAAATGCTAGTGCGGTACTCTGTGGTGATTACAAAAAAGCAGAGAGGTGTTAGGAATGATGAAGATGGAGTGGAGAACAAAACAAATACCATAACGTTCCTGATCTCAGAAACTGATAGCAGAAGGAGGAGCATGGAGGATTGAAAGTGCAGAGTGGCCTCCAGATAAGTGACTACAAACCTAATGATTCAGTCTGTGAAAGTCTGCTGATGCGGACTATAATAGGATATGTAAAATGATGAGTGACATTGAGAAAACAGACAGGGTCCAAGTGACTGTTGTCTTCTTTGGTCTGTGAAAGAAGGGCCTGAAAACTAATTGTCAGGAGGTCCAAAACAAAATGAACAAACCAAAAAATGTGTTCACATATTGTGCATCTGAACTGTGGAGCTTGCTGCTGAAGGATGCTGTACATGCCGAAAGGTTTGCACAGGTTCAAAGTGATGAAAGAAAACCTAAGTTTGTTAAACATGGTGATAAGACTTCTAGGTGATGAAGTTAATTCCTCAAGTCAAAGACCACCGGAAGCTGGAGTAGTACTAGGGTATATCACTGCATCTTTGCTCTGTTCCGATGTGGTCTTCCCTAAGCATTTACTATTATACTAGTGCTGGAGAGACTATTTTTATGTTCTCAGATATTGAAGATTACACAGTAATTTTTGTAAGCTGCTAATTTGTGTTTGTACAGTATATAACTAGTTAGAACCTAAGCAAGCCCTTCTGTGTAAACTAGCATTTGGTGACATTAAGATAGAAAAACACACAGATGCTATGTTGTGGGACATGGACAAACAAGAACATGGCACAGTAACATACAGAAGATGTGTCAGAATGGTGAGGCTGTGACTTAAGGTTGATTTCTGGAGTATTCTCTGAGGTCTTATTCTCAGTTAAAATATCTTATCAGGGAATTGCTTGAGCTAAAATTAAGTTCAAAGGTGTTAAGAAAAGAATACTTTTGTCTACAATTAGTAGTAGTAAACCTTTGCAATTCTACTAGTACAATTTTCTATTTCATGCAACAGCTTCTTTAAGCATTATGATTGCTGAATGGGATGAATGTGAGGATCTGCTGGTAATCAGAGCTGGGGAGATCAGAAAAATAGTGAGAATCATGGTTCTGAGGAAGTGTGGGCCATAGAACAGCAGAGCAGAAAACATACCTGTTCCCTCCTAGCACCGACATTGCCTAGAGGATGTGCAGGCTTTGTTGGTTTTATGCAATATGAAGCTAGAAACGTGTTCTTTTTAAAGGTGGAAATTTTCTGCAGAGAGGATGAATCTGTTTGACCTTTTTGAAGAAGATTGTTTTGAGATGGAATTGATGTGGTATAGATCATAGTATTAACATTATTATAATTCTTTTAATGTTCTGAGTGTGGGAATTTTCTTCTATAGCAAAGTTGGGTGAAGTTGGCCCTGGGCTTTCTAATGACTGAAGGTTTTTTCTGCTAGTTTTCCTATTTTGGGCAGATAGTGTGTCAACAACTTACTCTTTTGAAACTGGTTTGTTTGTTTTTTCCTGTGAATCATAAAGGTAATTTTGAGAGGACTTGGATAGCTGTTTTTAGTTATGTTTCATGAATGTTTGTTTCCCTTTGGAAATGTTCACTCCTTCCCTTAGGTGTCACTATTTATCATTACTAGACTTCCACAGGCTCCATATTTGGCTGAATGGAACAGTTTTGCTCTATACTTCATGCATCTTGGCAAAGTGTAGTGTGTGCACGTGTAAGAGTGCATGCCCTTTACTTGGGGCCCTTACTTCCCTGCATTATCAACTGTCTGTGCTT
>JBCJKH010015108.1:0-20020 GCA_039877255.1 Loriculus beryllinus | reverse complement strand
GGGTTTTGAGCCACAGGCAGGTTGGGTGAGTCCCACAGCAGGGAGCTGGGCAGGGACATGATGTTCTTGAAGTGCCCTCAGGACCCTGGCTCTTAGCAGTCTTCACCTCAGATATGGTTTCTCCCCAGGTCTTTTTTCTTTCCTGTAAGGAGAGAAGCTAGTCCCTCAGAAATGGGAATTTGAATTCAACAAATTCTGGTACCTGGAAGGCACTGAAGAGATGTTTTTTAGCACTGCTGACCTCTGCTTCTGCTCCTTAGAAGTTCGTGGGTGTTTGTGTGGGGGCAGGTGCAGGAGGGAAAAGTCATACAAATACCTATAGAAGGTAACACAGTGTGGAAAGGAATGGGTACTGTGGGCATGCATTATGGGACACAGGTAGCAAACATGATTTTAAAATTATAAACCTAAGTTTTTATTTGTTTAGAGCTTAGTCTAAATATGACTGAACTGATTATTGCAGGTGCATCGAGTATTGGTCTCTGCCTGAGATCACATATAAAGAAGATAAAATTTCAGCTAGATTAGCTGTAATTTCTTATAGTAGAATTTTCAATTTTTTCCTTCATACCTAAAGTTGCCTTTTTGAAAAGATTCAGGTCTTGCACACTATGTCAGTGGCATCACTGTCAACTTCATACATGTAGGCACCTCTGTGAAAAAATTATCCTATTTTCAGTCAAGACAAGAATTTATGAAAAATCTCAGATTCTGTATATTGTGTAGAGTTTTATTAGAAGTTTGAAGACTGACTGTGTCCTAAGCCTTTCAGGTGTTCTTGAAATTATTTCTGATAACAACAAAACATTGTGGAGCTTGGCTGTAGGAAATAAAAAAATAAAAAACATAAAAAAAACCCAAAAACAAACAACTCTTCTGGCTTGGTGCCCAAGATGAAAAAGCAGCCTAGCTACAAAACCTGGGAGCAAAGAAGAAGACGACTTGGGGGATTTGTAAAGAGAGAATATTGGCATGATGAGTAGGGGGGGAGAGAGATGCTGGTAAGAGAAACCAAGTGGGCAGATTTGAAGCTGTAGAGGAGGAGGGAGTAAAAGGTGTTTAGGGAAGGGAGACTGCAACAGACGTGGGGAGAGGAGAGGTGAAAAACAAGTGCAGTGAAAATAAAGCAATATAAAGTGAAAGGCTCTGACTACTGGAATACACTCCCCTCAGAACCTGAGGGAAAAAACCACACTATTCCTGAGTTTTAGAGTCAGTAAAACGTATTGGGATTTCAAACTGAGAGGTTGAGAAGAAGTCTTGCTTGTTTATCTTTTAAACCTAAGAAGCTACATAAATCCGAAAAGCCCTAGAATATTACTTATTTGCTCACTTAAGTTCCAGGAAGTGGAAACTTCAGTCCTAGAAAATGCCAGGACTGAAGGTGTCTGTGTTAATCTTAATCCACTCATTTTACACGTATATGCTTTTGCACTGTTTTAAATTACATAATCTTGTACATTTCGTTTACTTTGAAACACCTACCTCACTCAGTGCCCAAAGGGCATATCCTCTGCAAATCAAGGAAGGTGTTTAGAACATCACTTCTTCCAGGAACATGTACATCTCATGGCGCTTTCCTTGAAAATAAATTAATTCCTTCTCACAGGCTTCATGAGTTTAGAAACCTAGGGCTCCAGCTGACATAAGGGTCCAAAAAGTAACAAGGAGCAAAGGAAAAAAAAACATGCAAAGGGCTCTGAGGAGGATATAGAAGAAAGTACTGCTGATTGCCAAGAGGAGCTGTAAGTGCTGCCAAGGAGCTGGGTAGTAGCTGTAGACATAAATACTTTAAATGGACAAGGAAGAGATCATAGAGAGTATCGTACGATTTCACCAGAAGAAAGAATAGCTTCATATCTAAGGGAGTTGATGGTTGCTATGGAGAACTGGATTCTTATCCTCCCTGTCCTCTCTGAGCTGAGTAATTTAAATCAATAAAAGTCTTCACAGGTGGGGTTACTTGTATGGTCCTCAACCATTGCTCATTGCAACTCATCCTCAGGTCCAAATCTTTGAAATAATAGACCTTATTTTTGCTTGCCAATCATGTGTTTCAAAACTCACTCTATTATTATGATTGATTATGATTAATTCTAATTATTAATAAGTATTTATTACAGAAGTTCCTAGAGAATACTGTAGGCTTCATTGCATTAAGAATTTAAAAAGTTATAAGATGATTTCTCTGCTCAAAAGAGAGATTGCCACTTTCTAAATACCAAAGACCACAGGAGGGGAGGCAAGGAGGGTAGTGGGGTGGAGAATGATTTGCTCAAGGTCACTCAGGAGGCACTTAATGGCAATGCTGGAATGACATACTCTTAGAATCACAGGAGTTCTGCTGCTAGGAGTCATTTGTTTAAAAAGATTGCTATGCATTTAAACAAAATTATCTGTAATGGAAGCCTGTCACCTGTGATCTGAGCAAAGTAATTTATTATGCAAGAACCATACAGATAATTTACAATAGTTGTTCTGTGCCTTTGAAGTATAGTAACTGTAATCATGGAATTGCTTCTGAAATCTCTTTTATGCTACTTGGCACTCCATATGGTAGCTGGATACTGCAGGAAAAAATATCCTCCAGGAATGATTGAGCCAGGCTTTAAGCCAGGCAATCTCCTCTAACACTTTCAGAGCAAGCCATACTATAAAAATGTAAATGTGGTAGCAATACTTCTTTTTCACACCATTTTTCAAAAGGTAAATGTAAGTGTTGTTCAAACCACAGTGCAGCTTCAGAGTATTTGTAAAGGACATAAATCTGACTTAGTCTGTGTAGGTGGCTTTACACACCTGTGACTGTGAAGGCTCTCTGATTCAGACATATATCATCCAACCACATCAGTAAAAAGACTTACAGTAATTGCAGCTCCATACAATTTTCTTTCCTCTTTTTCCTCTCCCCCTACTCCTATTTTACACATCTTTTTTGAAAGCACTTAGGCATTCTCCCTTCCTGAAGCATTTGTGTAAACATTACCTACTGAGAGGTGTGGTTTTCTAGTGTGTTCACTAACATAAGTGAAGCAGATTACAACAAACAAGTAACAGATGAACTGATGGGGGTTGGTGAGGGGTGGAGGAATAGAAAGAAAGGACACGAACAGGAAAAGAGAATAAGGAAGAAGATACATGAGTACTGGGAAAGGAAAATCCAAGTGATAGAGGTAAAATAGGGGAGGGAGAACAGGAAATAAAATTAGGAAAAGTAGGCCAGAAATGTGATAAATGTGAAACAAAAAGGTCTAGCTTTGAAGAGGGGAACAAGATCTCCTATTGTAGCTATGGAGCAACTGGATTGGTGCCTCAGATCTGCTTTTATATATAAAAAAAAAGAAAGGTTAGTACAAATTTATCTTTCTTGTGTTGTGAGGGATTGGAAAATTATCACTAACCAATCAGATACTGAAAGATTATACGTCCATGTACAATCCTAAGAAGTAGGAAACACAAGAAAGGATGTCAAAAGGGAGGTGCCAAAGAGAAATTGAGACTATAAAAGAGAAGGGAGGCTGTTGAACAAGCAAGAGATAGATAGAAAAAGAAAGAGTAAATAGAACAGCATTAGGGGAAGGAAAGAAAGAAGCAAGACCCTACAGGGTTAAGAGGAAGTTAGTGAACAAGGTATGAAGACTAAAAGGAGTGTTCTCGCAGAAAACTGGGAGGCAGACATGAGGAGTTGAAGTCTTTTATCTTCCTTTCTAGAAAGCAAACAAAATTTTACTTTCTAAGTTTCAAGCCTCCAGTTTAGCCATATGAATGGGTTTGACCTAAATGAAGTCAAAGGTTTTTTTTCTTTCCTTTTCAGCCTGTAATTTACATATGTTGCATTGATAGGAATCAGTACTGAGTTTAGACCCTATTGCGTAAATTAAAATGTAGTAGTAGTAGCTAATGACTGCGTTGGTACTAGTGCAACAGTGTTTTCCCAAGTAAAATACAAAAGTTGTATTCAAGAGCTTGAACTGGCAAGGCAAACACTTAGAGGATCTGCCCTTTGCCCTGTGCTATCACTGATCCTCTTCTCTCCCTGTCCCTCAACCTCCTTCTGGACTCTTATGCTCTGAGTTCTCCTGCTTACTTTCAAAACTCTTTATTTGATGTAGATGTGTACCAAATGAATATGCCCCTTTTCTTATTTTATATTTTTATTTTGTGGTTAATTGCTTCTTAATATATGAGTATTTGTTGCATCTGTAAGCATCTTTACAATTAATTGAAATAACCTTTAAATAAAGGAATACAGAACAATTTACAATCCTAGTAATCAACATAAATACATTTTAAATGTCCTGTTTATTTCTTTGAAGTCAAGCAGTCTAATTTGGTTTGATTTCTTAATCAAGGTGTATAGCACCAATGTTATACCCTTCATATGTACTGCAGTTAGTTTTGGCTAAAATTCAAATTCCAGCTCAAATTGACACAGGTCAGGAAGCAAAAAAAGGGGCTGAGGAGCAGATGTGTGTTTACGGATTTTTTTAACAGCGTAGCCTCAGTTGAAATCAAAGGGTCTGAGGAGCACAAAATGTTGTAGTGGAATTGCCCTGATTAGTTTTTGTTCTGTAGCCAAGGAAACTGTCAAATAGTAAGGCTTATTTAAGTCCAGTTATCCTGATCAGGATTTGACTAAACCATTTTTGGTGCAGGGTGTGTCTAGGTTTCAGCAGGCAGCA
Source organism: Loriculus beryllinus (assembly GCA_039877255.1). NCBI lineage: Eukaryota > Metazoa > Chordata > Aves > Psittaciformes > Psittacidae > Loriculus > Loriculus beryllinus. Next base: position 15,338 of record JBCJKH010015108.1, on the reverse strand, counting down.
CTAGTTCTGTTTCCAGATGTTTCAAGTATGTTTCAGACGTGTGTTTCCACGCCATGTCCTGTACCAAGGACAGGTATGGCCATGCACACACCACCTGCACACTCTGCTCCTCACTGTGGAAACCATGTGAATTCCATAAAGGAGCCAGGGTTCAGGCAAAAGATTCTCAGTCTTGATTATCAAGGTACCCAGGCACTAGGTTATGCCGAGACTCACCTCCACAGCCAAGCATAGGTGCTGAGAGACTTGTATGCTTGAGCGAGATGGGGTGTGACAGTTTTGTGCACTGCAGCCTTCACCACTGTGACTCTGCTGAATTTCTAAGGTGAAATTTCGTGTGGAGAATCTGTTTCACTACTTTGTTGTTAGTTGTTGGGACCTTAAGGTTTTTCCTGCAGAGCCTTTTGTAGTATTTAAAAAAGATCAGTTGCTTTTAAGATGAAGTTTGCTACTCGCATGTTCATTTAGTAATTTGCTTCCTTATTTTTTTACTTACATTTACACATCTCTGAAATATGACCCTTTGTGTGAAATATTACCTTTGAAATGTACCTTACAATATGCATTTTTTCAAAACTTTTCTCTGTAAAAGTCCAATAAAACTTCTAGCACTGGTAGTTTTGACCAGATTTAATGATTGATTTATTTATAAATTAAGAATGGAAATTATTCAGTAATATAAATTTCATCTGGAAACAGATTAGGTTTGATATTTAATAAGCACCCAGGCCCATCTTTTGCAAAATTCTTCTGATTTCTTGTAAGCCTCATTATGCTTTTGAAGGAGCATATATTTTTTTTTCACATGTACATACTGAAGATTCATGTATCAAGAAGCACTTTTGTTAGCTACATCTGGAGTAAAATGCACAGCAGTGAAAAAGAATTAAAAGGATTCTGTAGATTAATGTCATAGGTTTTCAGGTCTGTTGCTAATAATTCACATGAACCGCTCAGTCCACAAGTTCGTGGACTTTGTGGAGCTTAAGAGAGGATCCAATAAGTGCTCAACTTAGTTTCTTAAAGAGAGCCTGATCATTTTCTTCTCCTTTTTAGATTTATTTCTACTGATCTTAAAATTTCCACATACTAAATTATGGTATCAGTTATACTTATGTTGTTGAGAAATAAAAGGCATATAAAAATAAAATAGGATTCAGTAACAGGTAATCAAATACAATATATACACTATATTTTTTTTTATACTGACTTTTCAGGACAGGACCATACTTTCAGGACTTTAGTCAGTTAATTAATTATAATGTTGGGGGAAATATTCAGCTATAGCTTTGCAGTCTTAGTTCTCTAAGGACACTACAGAGGTGTTTTGTGTCACTATGATACTTTTACTCCTTTCTTGTTTTAAAACTTTTCAAATTCCAGTGACGTAATTATAATAGATATGTAATTTTGCTTAAGATAATGTTTGACCTGTAACGAGTGTAACAAAACCACACTTTATTCTTCAAGTATTATGGCTAACATTTTAGGAAACTCTTAGGACTAGCTTTTAATTTGTATACACAGTCAAAGCAGGTTTCATGGCAGGTGCATGTCTGAATGCTAAGCACAGAGATTCCGTATAAATGTAAATGGGGCTGGTTTAATATGTTCTTTTATCAATGATTACACTGGTGAGTTTTAAACAATCTGCAAATCTCTCCCTGGACATGTAACTACCTGGCTTGCTAGAGAAGCATTTTAAGCAATTTTAAGCATCTGAATTCAATTATTTGTACTCACTACCAGATGCATAAAACCATGTCACAAAGATGATTGCAGGCACAAATTAGAACTCAGTTATAAAGGAACGGCAATAAATGTGGGCCCTTTTTTTTTTTTTTTTTAATAAATTGCAGAGTTCTTTTCATGCTTTAAACCTGTAATAAATGTGTTACAAAATGAAAGAAACAATTGCAGATGTACTTAGAAGTGCAGTAAATAAAGTGATATGGAAGTAGCTGTTGTTGGGATGAGGAGTATGGTATCAAACTTCAATGATAACTTCATTTGTGCTTCAGCAGGCCTGGTTTTCTTTCAGAGTACATGGTATGGAGCTAACAGTGCTAAGTTCTCTTCTGATGTAAATTTGTGCAAATGGCTCAGATCAACTGCACATACTTGCAATAGATAGAGCTTAAGCCCAAAACTTTTAAAAATGTTCAGTTGGATGAAGTCTTGGGTGGCATGGTTTAGTGTGAGGTGTCCCTGCCCATGGCAGGGGGGTTGGAACTAGATGATCTTAAGGTCCTTTCCAACTCTTACTATTCTATGATTCTCTGATATTAAATAAGTTGTTGCTAGAAGCATGTAGAAGGAATGCGAATTCCTGGAGTCCTTTTTAACACATGCAAAAATTTAGGGAATTTCAGCAGAAATAGTGGAAGTCACTGGTTTAACTTGTCCATGACTCAGCATTTAAAATTATCTCAGTGATTTTTGGTTGTTTATAGGGTGCCTTCTGCCAATCATCTCACTGCAGCAGGGATTTAATAATGGAACCCTTATGGAAAATAGGATTTGCTAGAAAATGAGAAGGTGGTTTAGTAAGAGAGGTCTAAAGGTGACAAGTAGCAGTGCAAAGTTTGGAATTAGCCAGTGAAAAGTAACAAAGCTATATTAAAAAAAAAAAAAAAAAAGGAACTTTTTCTTTGTATTTAAAGAAATTATGGCATAAGCTAGATCACCTGTCAAGCCACCCTATGACACAGCTTCCCTATATTCTTTGGGATGTTAAATAATTTATTTTAGTAAATACCTGTTTTTTGCAAATCTAGGTCATACCAAACATGGAGCAGCATGAGATTCTTTGTTATTCAGCTGTATCCTTCTGCATTCTCTGTTCCACTATACCAACAATAACAAGAAAGCCTTTAGCCACAGATTTGCTGTTCCTGTTAGATACAGTAGATATTTCTATAGCGACCAGGTGCAGAATTCAGAGGCAAAGCTACTGTGATTCCAGAGCTTTACTTCCAAAATCCGTCTAGCACTGAATTCTGTCCCAGCATGCACATTTGGCCCTTTTCGAGGCCTGTCTGACTTTTCACTAAGAATAACCAGACATTTCAGAATAAATTACCACACTCGGAAGCTATAAAGAATCCCTTCTGCCTCATTTCTCCCTCCTTTGTTTTATGCTGTTCTTTGCTCTGATGCCTGACCAGAGTAAATTCCTGAATGTCTCATGTTTATTCACCAGGCTGCTGATGGTAATCATAGTGAAATCTCAGCAGCTTTCAGCTAGGGCAAGTGTTATTTTTTTAGAAGGCATTTCTATTCCAATTTATTGTACATGATATCTTAGGCTTTGAACTTATGAGCATTACACTTGACGCTACGTGTACTCAGGCTGGTAAAGTCAAGCACGTACACAAATATTGGCAGGATTTGTTCTTTCGTAAATGTAACAGTGTAATAATTTAACCAATTGTGTCATACCTTTAAAGAGTATTTATCAGGCCCAGAGAGAACAGCTGTTAGTCACTTTAGAACTGTAATCTGCAAAATGCATCCGTGTAGATATATATCTTTAAGTGTGGAAGTATACTGCAGGTGAAGGGTTTTGTAAGCACCCATCATGTATTGTATTATAAAATTAGCTAGAATATTGTGCTTGTGTGTTTGGGTATGGTTAAAGTTTTGGGATTTTAAGCCTGCATCTTGCCACAGTTACATAAACAAAAACTCTTCCAAGTTAGTTATAGTGAAAGAGAGCTCCGGTCTGCCACCTTGTGTAGCAATGTCTAAAATTCAGAATTGGTTATTTAGAGGAATACCAGTAACAGTGGTTGCCAGGTTTTAGTACTGTACCTCCATATCATTGAACTATGGATTTCCTTGGAAAAATACCAACACAGTTCTAGAAAACATTTGGAGAGAAGGATCTGCATACACATTGTGAATCCATAAAGATTAGGAAAGACAGGGTAAAATCTTTCTATTCAGGGAGGCAATAAATGAAATATAGGTACCTGTAGTGCTAACAGATCACAGTCCTGATATTAAATAAGCAGAATTAGAAAACTGTCATTGTCTTCAAAAGGGGTAGGAGTATCCTATCCCTTTTCTCTAAATTAATTACTAACCCTTATTTGTTATTTTCATAGTAGCATTAACATACTGCTCTTTGGGCTATTTCTCTTAAGCCTGTGGTGAATAAGAATTAGTAATGTTTAACCTGTTAGAAATGGTCCTCATTTTTGCCTGTGTAGCATAAGCTTTAATTTGTAATTACTAAGTCAACAATGCCATAGTGAACTTCTGCTGATCTGCTCTTTGTATCTTGCCTCCAAAATGCTCTAGATGGTATCAGCTGAGATTTTCCTATCCCAACATACATTTCCTGCTTTCACGGCTGTAGTCCAAATGGGCTCTGCACCTCTTTATTTAGCTGCATTCCCAGCTGTTAGTCCTTAGAGCTACTGTCAGCTTTTGATGACATTCATATCCAGACAAATGTGAGGTGCTGAACAATCTTGTCTCATACAAGAGATCAGTAAGAGAAGAGCAGGTTCAGCACACTGAGAGCATTGAGACCTAGGTGCATGGAGGCATTTAATTGTCTGTATTTGAAGCTCTGATTCACCATAGGTTTCAATGATTAATTAAGAGTAATGGCAGACAATGCCTGCTCATTTTACTTGTATAAGTAATCTAGCAAAGGCAGTGGCACTGCATGACTAAATAAAGTGAGGTGTTTAGCTGTAGACTGATAATATATAATTAAACAAACAAACAAGTTTAAATTGCTTAGCTAAACTAACTTTCTTTAGTATCTAAACCCCTTTCCAATACTTATAAATGCAATTAAACAAATGTGAAATCAAAGACAAAGCATATAAATCTAAAATTAGAAAACTAATTAGTGCTGTATTTCCTGGTTCTAAAGGGGAAAAATTTGCCACCAGATTGAGAAAGCTATGAAAACTTTTTTATTCAATTAATAAATTATTCAAATGTAATCTTGAAAATTAACACAGTTAGAGTTGATCTTCCAAAACTTGGGTTTTTTATAAGGGTGATATGAAACTACATCATCAATTTTTATACAGATATTTGTACATGTATGCAGTGGTATGTACAAGGAAATTTGTAGGGCGGACTTCATGTCACATTCCAACTTTAAAAGTTTAACTCTCTATAGTCAGACATTTATTCCAATTTGCTAATCTAGATGGCCTCATTAGTCAATGGAGAGTAGTATCTTCCTCGCCATGTTATGAAAGATGGGATGAACCACAATTTGAATGTTCTCTTCTTACTGTCAGAGGAGGGGAGTCTGGTCAGCTTATCTGCTATCTTTGCTAACTATTCAGAATCTGATGTTTGAAGAAAAATCACCATTTTCTATGACATTAAATCACTATTTTTTCCCAAAGAATTCATAGTATTGGATTGAAACAACAAGTTATTAAAACATGAAGAAATTCCTACTATCACTCTAAAAGAAGACACTGTGAATTTCCATAGGGGATTTAAAGTGGTGTGGTGTTAGGGTGGGTTTTTTGGTGTGGGTGGTGATTCTGGGGGGTGGGATTGATCAAAGACTGGAAGATATATCTGTCATTTTTGCTCATCCTCTGACTGTATGAGCTAAAATTCCTGCTTGGATACAGAATCCTTACTGTGACTTTTGCAGACTGGTAGAAGATGGGAAAATGGAGATCATTTCATTTGCTCAAAAATGTTTGGGTGGCTACAAGATGAACAGCACCTTCCAGAATCAATCCCCATAACACCAACCAACTTAATGAGCGTTATCCCCGAACCAATCTATTCATTGCTGCTGATCAAAATCTTGTGCTTGCTGTATGTATACTGCCAGACATTCTACTCCTCCAGAGTCGCCCTGTGCTATCATCCCACACTGAAAGTTTACACTTCCTCGGTCTGCTCTAGTTTATATCAAATGGAGATTATTAAGTTATACACAGGGGAACAGGTGGGTGGAGCAGCTGGCATGAGAAGTGAGCAGCCTGACAACAGAAAAAAAAATCAGGGTAGATTGCAGCACAAAAAATTTCCTAGGAAATTGCAAATTTCACAATCTGTTCATGAGAACTGATGGTATAGCTCGTGTGCCAGGTAACAAGTCTGGGAGACTCTAGACTTCACTGGAAGCAGACTATTCAAGACCTTCAAAGATCTTCTTAGTTTTGGCTTCAGTCTATTACACTATACCATGCAGTCCTACTCATTCTGGAAAGCAATTCTCTATGAATTTCATAAATAGATTGAAAAGGTCACAGTGGGTTTTCGATTTTAATTGACTGACTGATTTACTGTATTTTTTTATTGCAGATGAAGCTTTAAACATAGCTCTATGAACTCTTAAAGTCATGGAAAATTTAAGGTGTCTTTGGCTTCTTTCAATGACACGACGAAAGCATTAGTTTGAACAGGTTCTGACAAGCACCAGTTAAAGCAAGCTAACCAAATAAATAAGCTCTCCCTAATTTGGTGCAATGTGGAAGGCGACCTGGTGAAATGAAATGTTACGGGCTCAGAAGTACTCAAAATTTAGATTATAATGAACTGGGGTAACTGAGGAGAATACAAAAGCATTCAGGAAACCTGATAAGAACAAAGTGGCGAAGTTTTTACAGTAAGTAAATGCATAGAGAGCTATGGAGGAAGTATGTGACAAGATCAGATGTTGAAGGAAAGATAAGCTGCCAGTTAATGTCCAATACTGTGGCATATTATCTGGTTTCATTTAATAGGGAGCCCTGATTGAAACAGCCTCTTGGTTAGGCCAGTGTTTCAGGGTACAGCAAAAGAATGTCTTACCTCTGTGAGCTGCATGTGCTGTAGTTTATCTCTGGTTATCTCCTGTTTTGACCCGAGAAGATTTTCTCATGAAAGTTTCACTAAAACACATATATTTCTGCAGAAAGTTGCACTTCTGATAAATCAGCATTTTTCATTGGAAAAGTGTTTAATCAAGCAGTTTTCAGCCAAGTCTAATTATAGCATCCTTTTTACATGTTTCAGTGTTTCAGACTGCACTTCAAAAAGAAACACAATGAAACATTTATTATTACTAAACTCTTCCACATTACTCAAATTACAAGAAACAATTACATATGTCATCAAATATCCTGATAAGCATTTAACATGCCACTGAATAACATCGGGTGGCTTGAGTTTCTAATTTCTCTCCTTTAAATTCAAACTTCCTTCTAGTTCTTATCTGAATTGCTGTTGAACACAAGCCAAAGTTCACTCGGACTTCCTTTCTACACAAATCCAATTAAGAAATGTAAACGTGGAGTATCTCTTGGGAAGGGGGGAGGCAAGAGCGGAGGGGAGGCAAAAAAAGTAAGAAAAAAGAATTGTCAGTGTGAAAGGTGTAGTCCAAAAGGAGAGAGTGCTATTTTTATGTGGGGAAAAGAATCAGTTGCAGCTTCTGACACGGACGACGTAATCTGTTACTAGAGGCAGCGGGTTTCTTGCTTATGACAGAAGCTGTCAGACAGCTCTGTGTGACAGAAAGGTAACTCATGTTTGTGCACTCACAGGGAATAGCATGCTGTTAATAGCAGGAGAATGTGCTTAGCTTTTGGAAATGTTTTGGCTGTCATGGAACATGCATTGAGTGTTGGTTTGAAACCAGAATATCTTGTTGAAATGCTATTTCTCATAGGCTTTTGTTGAACAACTTGCAAACTCCTGGTATAATATAAAGATGATAATAAAATTTATTAGAGCAAAGGTAAAGAGAGAAACGTGATGACAATAACAGAAGAGAGAATATAGGCGGAAAAGCTCAGTAAAGTATGGAAGCTCATCTGTGCATTATTCTAAACACTTTTAAGCTGGTAGCATGGGAATCGTCAATGCAAGTTTGAGACCACTACACTGCAAATGTGGATAGAACATGCAAAGGCCAACACATTTCTGACTCATTGTCTAGAGTCTGGTAAATCAAGTGACAGCTGGTGGTGTTCTTAATATCAGCATCAAATCCAAGGAAACCAGCTGAAGCATGTAGCTGAGAAAATTCATTACCCATTTAAAAAGTTCAAAGGGTATATGAGGAAAGTTAGAAAAAGACTTTGGCTTTTGAACACTCAGCTCTTTCACATGAGCTTCAGGAGTTATATAAACTTATATAAGAATGTTTTCTGAGAATATTTCAGCTAAACTACTTTTAAAAGTTTGGTTTACATCAGCCACGGATTCCAAGCAAATGGACAAAATCTAGACAAAAGCTGGACAAAATCTAGACAAATGCTAGACAAAATAAAATAAGAAAAACCCCAAACCAAAAAACCAGCCAACCCAAAAAACCCCAGAAACGAACAAAAACCCATCCCACAAAAAATTATGTGTCCCTCCACCTCCCCATCCAAAAAAAATACAGTGCCACTAGATACTTGAACTATATATTTGTGCCTTTTTTTTGTGCTGTTTAAACATATTGCTTAAAAACCATGTCTGGAAAGTTTCTGTAGCACCCAGTCAGAGAAAAACGTCTAAGCTGTGGGATCCCTACATCCCGGTTAGGGATAGACATTGATCTGAGCTGTACCATGGCAAAACAAATCTGCACAGCAACCCTTTACTGATCACACTTGAAAGTGGAGATATTTTGCTCAAGAATAGACAGGGTTTAGGAAGAATTGCCTGGGGCCTCTGAAAAAATCTGTCTGTTCTTTGGTGCTCCCCTGGAAGACAGTTGCAGTCTCCAGAGGTTGGTGTTGGGACAATCACAATTAAAGAATCATTTTGGGATATGAAAAAAGCATTCTGTGATGGAAGTGGTCAGGAAGCAGTGCTTTGCAGCGTCTTCGTTTAAAACACAAGTGGTTTTTGAATGCTTACTGGGCAGCTATTCATGAAAGCAAGCTGGAAATTATTACTCAAATGTCAGATGGGTTTATAAGATATTGATAAATTATAATAATCTGTTTTGTGGCATTAAGTTGTGTTAGTAAAAAGTGGGTTTATAATCTGCTTTAAAATATTACCTAACCAGAAAAAAAAAAAAATCTGAATCTAGATATGCATACTTTAGCACAAGTCTAACCTTAAAAGAACTGCACAGAAACAGCTAGACCACATCTTTGATAGAGGTTTATTCTTAGCCCTTGAAAAGGAAGTTAATGTAGAGTTGTTCAAATGGATCAAGTACCCAACTAGATTCTGACTGCTATACTGCTGCTTCTCTATATGATCTTTTAGTGAATCATCCTAGGTTTTCATACTTCTTTACATGTATCAGTCATTGCTGAGACAGACCCCATGAGGATTTGAATCTTTTAGGGACTTTATTTTGGGACTATATGAAAAGCAGACGTTTTCAAGAAAAACATGATCTGTAGAAACAAGGCAGCCTTCATTTATTTAATGGAATGTAACATTTCAAGGAAAAGCAAAGATTATATGCACAACCGTACTGGCAGCATGATCATTCTATGCCATTATCAGCTCCTGATGGATCTTTCACACTACATCATATTTATTTTCTACCTGTTCCTGAGCAATCTCCCTGTTTCAGTAGCACTAATTAAATCCTTCAGTGTCACACTTCAGTGAAATTAGTCTTACCTTATTTCATGGTGCAAATAAGGCTTAATTTTTCAGTAGAAACACCAGACACTAAACTGATCTTAAGCCAGTGCTGCTGATCTTTTCCCCTGGTAGTCCATTTCCATGCAGCATAAATATGAAGCTTTTCCTGAGTCATGGCCTTTCTTGTTGGTGGTGAGCTTAACAGTTCAACTATTTTAATTCCTTTCCCTCCAAACGCTTCCTTTATCCTCCTTTGATCATTGCTTGTATTTACCATAAGAGGGTCTTCATTTATTGCAAATTGACCAAACATTATCAAAGCATAGCTATATTCTCTATGCTTTACACATAAGAAGCTGAAACATCAACAGAAGAAATGTTTTCTGTGGTGACAAAAAGAGGTTTTGGTCACCTAAAAATAGAAATCAGCCTTACATCTAGTTTGACATTATTATGTGCTAAAAGGAAATGACACAGAGTTTTGCATATTCTGGGTCCCTAGAAAAGGCAGGTGCCCTCTTGCTCTTTAATAACTCTATTTTCAGAGCATATGACTGTCCTTGATGATTAAAGGCCACAGATGTGGATTAATGTAATTTTTGGTCTTTTTTTGACCATGATATTGTGGCTGAATTTACTATCCTGTGCATTTTTTAGATATATATTTTGCTTTTTTAGGTTTTCAGTGTTGGAAACAGACATAGTATGGATGAAAATTGGCAGAAAAATGTGAAAAGCTTCAGGATTTTGAGTCAGGTGGCAGAACATTCGTGAAGCTTCTGGCACACCACAGATGGTCGGTATAAACTGTTGTGGCAGAGCAGCTCTGCCAGGAACCCCACAGAGTTTATTTCTAAAGTAAACTTTTAAAAATACACAGAATATTAAAGCAGAAAAAAAATATAACTTGAAAGCACCGTTAATATGTTGGTGTATTGTTATGCAGTTCTATGTAGCCCCATCCTTTCTTTTTTTTTTATTATTTTTATTTTTTTTCACTAGTTATCTGAGATTAGTATCCAAATTTTCCTAATTCCACCTTCTCTGATCTTTGTACTCTTTCAAATAGATCATGTAACTGCTCTGGGAAACGCAATATACCATTGAACCAAGAGGTGAGTTGAACAGTGAAGTTATATATACTTCTGCATTTACAAAAGAACCATGAATAGGACTAAGAAGCAAAAGCATAGTTTTGCACCGTGTATATTACAGGCATATAAAGAAAACCAGAGCATTTAATAAATATAATATTTATACTACTTATGTAGAGAAGTTTTCTTGTTATGTGCAAAGTTATATATATATTAATACATTTATTGTTATATATAGATTTATATACAAGTAAGAATACCTATATATTATCATCGAATCATGAATCTAAAGTCATAGAATACCAGGTTGGAAAGCACCTCAAGGATTATCTGGCATGGTATAGACAAGATGGTCTATCTAGCTGAACCCTTCACTTCCATGCGGAGATTACACCAATGTCTGATTGTTCTCATTGTGACAAATTTTCTTTTAGTGTGGATGAAGTTTTTTCAGGCATACTGTTCATTTTTCAGAATTTCTTCGAATTGTGATCTGTGGTGCTTGGTGAATCTTAGCTAACAACTGATATTTCAAGAATAAATGTATCCATAAAGTTAGTGTTAGATTCTTAATAACTTTTTTTATTTCCCTTATTATCTACATAAATCAGCATTTAGAAATGTCAGTCAAAATGTATATTTTAAAAGTGGTAAAGGGATTCCAAGGTATGACTCATCTCTTAATGATTCCACTGTATACTACTGCAAAAATGGAAATATTGTTTAGCCAGTTTAAATGCCAGCTAAAATTTTGTATCTCCAAACAGGTCTTGATATTGTTTGAAATTAGTTATCAAAAGAAGAGATTCACCTTTTGTACCAGCAATAAATATCCCCTAACACCATAGCCTCCCCCTTAAAGTCACAAACACTGAGTACATCTGTAGTTTTAATGCAACATTTTGATGTGAATTTTTACTCAGATTTCATTAAACTAGGTTATAGAGAAGGGCAAAGTTAAATTATCTGGGCTAATTTTATTGTCTCTAGGAAGCTATGCATTTGTTGAATTTTCAATGAGTTTTTTTTCCCCTCTGCACCTTAGCCTTTCAATCTGGTGAAAGAACTTTTTTCTTTTAGGTGAAATCTCTACGAAGTTAGTAGGAATATTCCATGAGCTGGAGGCTAGACTTTCTGGGTCAATGTGTATGGATCTGTACTGGGAATTAAATTCTAGGCTGAAAAGAACAGTTTGAGATTGAACTATGGAATTAATTCCAATTTTTTAAATTCCTCTGTTTCTTCCCCTGTACCTCCGTATTTGAGAGGAAGCAGGTAAAACCCTTTCTGGCTAAGTCAGAGAGCATAACATCTAATATGAGAAGTTAAGGTTAAGAAAAACTTGACTAGTTACTAATAACATACATTTAGAAGTAGCTTCATGTCTTTTACATGGGATATGAATGCTGCGTCATGCATACCTTGCCATATTTGTCTTGCAGAATGGAATCGAGTTGAAAAAGAACAGACACAGTTGCATAGCTACAGTAATCTATTCCCTTTATATAATTAGGTGTAATCATTCTATGATTTACTATGATATGCTGTTTGTGGTGACCCTATATACGAAGCCCTATTGTTATGTTTCAGCCTCAATATTGTTAGACTTGTCTGTTATTTTGTTGTACCTTTCCACTTCCATAGCAACAATTTAGCTATTCTCAGTTCATAGTAATTGTAAGAAAATGAAATTCCATCTTTTTTTTGCCAAATAAAGTCTGAATAAACTTTAACTTGTTAAACATCACTGATTTCCACTCCTAGGCTGGCTAAACAAAGTAGTGTCTGTTGGTGTTGCATAATCTTCCCTGCTTGTGAGAACTGTAAGTGGTCAGTGCTACAGCTAACTAATACTGCAAAACTGAGATCACTGTAAGCACTAGAATAAGAAAGAGTTCTGAAAGCACACTTGAGGCTAGCAACAGTGAACCAGGTTCAAATCCACATGCTATTCAGTAATAGTGCTGATCATGAAGTATAGTTAAGCTTCAATTTGAATAATGTTTTAGAAATACATCAGAGAAGAGTTTCATTGTTGCAAAAACTGGTGAAATGCAGTGCCAGCATCTTTCCCCATACTTTTACACATCTTCTCTCTGCTTGTCTATCTATGGCATGTTGTTATCAAATACTTTTAGTTCCCACTGCTAAAACTTGAGAGAAGATCTCAGGCATTTCCATTTGCTGTGAATTATTCAATCAAGATGACATGTTCTAAATCGTCTTGGCCTAGAATAATGACTTAGGCTGTTCTGCAATATACCTTTGTTTCAGAAGCTCTTCAGGATACCTGATGCTGTGATCATTTCTTTGCTTCTTCATGGACAATTTCTTCAGTTACTTTCCAGTACCTTATTGCCTTGGTACTGTTATGGCATCACAGAATGATTTAAGTTGGAAAAGACCGTCAGGAGTCCAACCGTTAGGCTAATACTGCTAAGTCCACCATTAAACCATTTCCCCAAGTGCCACATCTGCATGGCTTTTAAATTCCTCCAGGGATGGTGACCCAACCACTTCCACGAGCAGACTGTTCCAATGCTTGACAACACCTTTGGTGAAGAAATTTTTCTTAATATCCAATTTAAATCTCCTTTCATGCAACGTGAAGCCATTTCCGATTGTCTAATTGCTACTGAGATGCTATTAGTCTGTTCAACAGCCTTTCACTATTTGCTGCAGAATTATAAATTCTTTTCCTCTCATGTCTTCAGAAATCTACCATAGAATTCAGTGGCAGCTCTGAAAGCACTGTCCATCTCCAAGACCTTGACAAAGCAAGGATTTCAGATATGACCTCTAAAATGCAAGGAGGTTTCCAGACTCCTTGTTTCACAGGAAACTGAAAATTAGGATGGTTCTGCTGACTGTATTCTACCCCTCTTCTCTGCCAATGGCAGGAGTGGAAAATCAAGATTTAACCACTTCCTCCATGGCCATTTCAGCAGGCCCGTCAGAATTTCTGCAGCTGCTCCCCATTCAAGGCTCATAAAACACCTCTCTCTTCACAGTTTCTCAGCCGCCTCCACCTCAGCATTTCAAGTAACTAAGGCTGCTTCCTTTCTTGCTTGCTCTCCTGCTTGCCTGCCAAAACTAGAAAGGCTTTATTAAGGGCTTCCCCATCAATCATCTTGAAGGCCTCTTTGGAGGTCTGATTAGTATTTGCAGCTTGAACGGGCTGAATATATCTGGTGCAATTTATACAAAGGAGTATGAAGGAAGGGAATAATTTAACTTAAGGGTGAAGTCTTGTTTCTATGCTACAAGCTATGTTATCATCTCTGCAAGCAATGAGATATTTTCAGATTGCAAAGAGTTTTGCATGCAGGAATTTAAGATATGGAATGTCATTTGGGATTGTTAGGGCTTGCCTTTACTGCAGTGCTTGAGAAACTGGATAAATTAGCCTGGGCTAGAGCTTGAGACTGCTGTACTGAAACTGCTACTATGGCGTTTGTAGTTTACAGTGAGCTTAGACATACCTACAGCCTGTACAGTGATATCAATGCAGATATTCCCTTCATCTTGCAAGCACATACAGACAATAAAGCATTTTAGAGGAAGGTAAAATTTCTCTGTGACTAGTGCTCTGAATCCCATGTCTTCTGAATTCACAAAAATATTAAACACTGAATCCTGTTCAACCAGAAGAATGAAAAATGGCTTGAATTTCACTTTCACAGGCAGTGCTAGAGGCTTGAGAAGTTCTGGTCTGGGCTGGCTGTGCACAAGGCATAGGGAGACCTAACATGAATTCCCCATCTGGGTACACTGTAGCCTGTCCAGTTGAATGTGCTAAACTTCATTGAGCAAGAAGCAAATCTGGCTTAAAAAAAAAAAAAAACAAAACAAAACAAAAAAAAAAAGATGAAAACAACCAGTGATTTATTTGTGGTGCCCAAAGCAATCAGCTTGCATGCTGAACGATGAGATTCTTTTCAGATAGATTATATCCATGCAATCCTGCTTAATCTAATTACCTTACTAAAACTATGCTCATTCTGGCCTGTTGCTGCTGTAAATTTTGCTTACAAATCAGACTGCAGAAAGTTGATATTACCTGATTAAATTAAAAAGCAGCTATCAGAGCAAAGTAAAGAGTCTAACTGCTGCCTGCCAGCTTCATTGCTGTTGAGTGAACTCCACAGAGCCAGAGCAGCAGCGGCAGCCGGACTGCACCTCCTCACAACCACAGAAAACTGGCTGTTGCCTGGTAACGGGGACTGTTGCTTTTCTTTTTCCAGATGTTTAGCAAACAGCTGAAGCAACCAGTTTTGGGAGCAGCATAAGGTTTGAAGAGAACAAATAGTTGTTGAGGAAAAAAACAGTCAAAGAGTGAGATCAGAGATTGTTACTTGGATACAGTAAAAGCCAACACAACAGAAGGGTTGGGAGGAGAGGCAAAGGCGAAATAACAGTAGACTTATTTAAGGCCTGGAAGGATTTTCTGTTATTCTTTTGTGCTTGTATGCCTACTGGCAAATGCAGCTCTTCTACACCTGCTGATCCAGAAGCATTTTCAGAAAACCATTCGTATGAATCTTCTCTTCCTCACCTTCCAGACACTTCATTTTGCTCAGATTTTCATG
The DNA here is from genome assembly GCA_039877255.1 of Loriculus beryllinus. Lineage (NCBI taxonomy): Eukaryota > Metazoa > Chordata > Aves > Psittaciformes > Psittacidae > Loriculus > Loriculus beryllinus. The sequence continues at coordinate 136 of JBCJKH010015108.1, read as the reverse complement.
CTACCTTCCACTATATTTTTCACTCTCTGTTTACCCTTCAGAAGGAGTTTCTTCTGTCATATCTTGTATGAAGTAGGTGTGGTACTGGTTTCAATAAATGGCAATTCCATTGAGAAAACAGAGACACATGATACCT
>JBCJKH010015105.1:6496-19767 GCA_039877255.1 Loriculus beryllinus | reverse complement strand
TGAGGCACTGGAATGGGTTGCCCAGGGAAGTTGTGAATGCTCCATCCCTGGCGGTGTTTAAGGCCAGGTTGGACAGAGCCTTCAGTGGCATGGTTTAGTGTGAGGTGTCCCTGCCTATGGCAGGAGGGTTAGAACTAGATAATCTTAAGGTCCTTTCCAACCCTAACTATTCTACGATTAGATATACATACGCCACGAAGACCTAATAAACTACCTGATGGGCTTTAGAGGCTTATTTTTCTGCTCCTGGCCACCATCTGGCTAATGTGATAGCTGGCAGGTGACAGCTCAGCAGTAGCTTCATTACAGGCACACTGAATGCTTGTGTTCAATATAAGTGAGGCTTTCCTTTCTTTTTTGACTGGGAACTCCCTTCTGTACTTTTATATTATTGCCTCTCACATGACAGTTGCAAGGGGCCAGTAAATGCTCCTTTGCCTCCTTGCTAGCTAGTGTTTGCATAAATGCGCCTCCCCATGTGCTGAGGTGGGAGATAGCAACTGTGAGAGAACAAGTTACATGGAACATTAGAGTAATATCTGACTTCAAGTATACCAAGTCTTGTATCACACTACTTAGGACTTAGTGCCTGTCAGTAACTGTATAATTACAGTGTGACAAAAGAAGGAAAAACATTCTGAAACTTCAGTGGAGATTAATTTTAATCTACTTTCCTTTTTATGTCAGTTTTACTCTATCTATCTCAATGTTATTCCTCTCTTGGTGGCTTCAACCCTGTGGTCTCAGGGCTTAATGCTTTCTTCACTATGTTTTGTTTTCAGGTGCTGATATTGTGCAGTGGCTTATGAAGAACCTCAGCATCGAGGATCCAGGTAAGGTAACCATAGCTGGGGAGAACAGATACTCCATCTGTATTGTGTGTGCCATTAGACAGTAGATGTTATTTTGCTGCAGTCTAAAATACCAGTAGATCAAGGTTGATTTGAGAGTTGAGGTGAAGGAGGAGTGAAAGAGATAAAAATCAACATGTGAAGTCTAATGTCTTACACTGCAACACACCAAAAGCACCTTGTATGAGCCTTAGCCTGTCTCTGACATTATTGCTACTAAGAAAGACTGATTGTTTTCAAAGCTGTTCCCAGTCTTAGAAAAGAAATTGGTGGATGTGTGTAGTTAAGCAGGCAAATGAGGTGGCAGGTTTTCATCATATGGAGAAAGGTAACCTTGACTGACCAAACATACTGGCCAAGCATGACACAGATACCACCATAGAATCAGGTGATGGCTGCTAATTTATCACAGAGATAGATAAATGGATAATCAGCCACAAGTAATGATCAGGGCTTGGGCACAGTCCAAATAGCTCACTCTTCAGAGAAACAAAAGTCATTTTGGCACACATAAGAGCTGTTGGGAAAAGAGGAAGAAAAGGTCTGCAGGTCCAGAAGTTTCTTTTTCTTTTCACCTCGCAGTTTGTTTACTGCTGCCTACTGTCACCGTGTAAAAGCAGAGACAGAGGCTGTGTTGCTTCACCGAGGGCATCCAGATACACACATCCCCTCTCATGAGTCTAGTCAAGTGTCAGACCTGGATTTCAGGTGCAAACAATAGCTGCTTTATCTGCCTGGGGGTGCATGAGCAGCTGATGTGTATTTTGCAACTCTGGGAAAGTTGATGCGGCTTTTGAGAGCTGACTTTGGTTGAAAACTCTGTGCAGGTGTGCCTCTGTGCTGCTGAGGGTTGCCCTGGCAGTGCTAGGATATGTACTCCCTTTTGCTCTGCACGTTTCCTGTAATGAATGGCAATGCTACACTCTCAGGACTTGTCTTTACGAATAAACATACTGCTAATGACCTGGTGTTACAGCTGTTTGCTGGATTTGATAAAGGCAAGTGGGGTTCATGTCTTCCTGTCAGCTGTCACCTGTGGTGGATAACGGGCTTTGAATTGAACTTCAGACTAGAGCTGGTGTGATATTCTGTAAACACAAAACCAGCAAGTTAAACATTTGAACAGTGTTTCATCAGTATTGCAAGCCTGATTCCTGCTCCTTCTGCTTTGCGTAGTTTGGTTGGAAGGCGTAAAGGTGCGGTGTGGATAGAGAGGCATATGTGCATCAGGTCTTTGCACAAGTCATCACCAGAGCCACTGCTGAAAGCAGAGGAGTGTGTGGTGCATGTCTTCCTGACACATCTCTGTTGTTTTTCGCAGGGGAAGCAATACACTTGGGAAGTCTTATTGCTGCACAGGGTTATGTCTTTCCAATCTCAGACCATGTTCTTACCCTGAAAGATGATGGGACATTCTATCGTTTTCAGGTTGGTGAGCTCTCTGTCTCCCTTGTGGTCCCTGCAATAATACTGCTGAAATCACCTTTCTTTATCCCTAAGCACTCATTAGGTCTCTGAAGCCAAGTATTGAGGCTATCTTGTTAGAAACCTTAAGAAGTGATAAAGGCCCTTCAAAATGATCTGCTTTAAATCCAAAATTACTGCTTTTCTGACCCACAGTTTTTACATAAATGAACAGATATCCTGTGATTATTTTTGATACGTCAAGGCTGTTGTGCTCAGATTTGAACTAAACCCAAAGAAAATGGCTTTTGGATTCTAACCTTGGCAAGAATTGAGTAGGCACCATCCTGTGCAAAATGGCCGAGGGCAAGCTTTGGAGTTGGGCACTCAAGCTCTGACACAGCAGAAGGTTCAAATTTTTGTCCTGTCCTGGTTCCAGGTTGCTACGGGAGAGGGCAAGCTTCAGGCTTTGGCTTTTTTGCAAAGGATGTGCAACCTTGGCAGTCACCTAAGCTGGAACATCTCTATCCCTTAGTGTTCTTGTGCCTCCAGATGTGTTAAATTTTTAAAGCCTCCTGCCTTTGAGTTCCATGCCCTATCCAAAATCTGCTCCTGTCAACTTCTGAGATAACTGAGTGTTTGTGCTGCAACAGCTTTTGGACAGATTTTGTAACTTTAAATGAAGCAGTAAGTTCAAACCTGGAGTCTTGCTGCCTAATCCCGCTGGCTGAATTTGTGTTGTTCTGCTACGTGATCCCAGCCATCTCCCTTATCTTTTCTATGACCTCTCTTCTGTTCACCTTCCTGTTCCTCCTTCACTTTTTTTTTTCCTCTTTTTTTAGTTTTTATTTGAAAAGCCTGTTCTTGCACCTGATGTTGCTGCTGCTCATACTCACTGTCCTACTATTAATGTAATATTGTGTTATCATATATGACCAATGGTACAGTGAACAAAGTAGCCCAGGAGATCACAGAACTCCTCTTATCTCACCCCACCTTCTGGTTTCCTGCCCTTATTCAAAATAAGATTTTTCATTACAATTCCCTTGCTTTTCTGAAAGTCCTGCTCCTCTGTCATGTAAGACTTGACAGAAGCAAGGATAATACTGATTGCCGTTTTAGTTGTATTTTTCTCTGTTTGAAGAATGACACCGTAAATTGTTGTCCTGTACATTTCTCAGTACCTAGATTTCAATATAATTTACTTTCCCTTATTTTAAGCCTGTGTAAACCACATCATCAAGTTGTGTTTATTGCTTACTGACTTTTGTTTCCCTTATCTTGTCCTACAACTTTTGCTCATTCTTTGATTGTTGTCATTTCCTGCAACAGTTTTCCTCAGCCATTTTCTGAAAAAATAACCTGACAGAAACATCTTTCTTTTCCATTACTCTCTCCTTGCCACTTTCTACCTGAACTTCAGCCCCTCCTTTAATAGCAGCTCATAATCTCGTGAAGTTCATAAGATGTGTATTAACAAGGAATGTTGAACCCAGATTGTTTGATCCCTCAGTTTTCTACTCACATAATCTATGTGTAATGTGTAATTTCTACTCACATAATCTACGTGTCCTATGCCCGTTTGTGGCATTACATCAATAATGCAAAACAGTGTTCTGTAATTTGGACAAGGACATTATTTTTTATTCATGTTAAAACTGATATACAGCTACAGGTAGTAATATCTTGTAATTAATTGTAGCAACTGCAATATGGAAGCCTGGATAAAAAACCAAAACCAGTAAGCTTAGCAGGACTTCTCTTTTCAGAATGATTCTAATCAGTTGAGATTTGACCTCTGGCATCTGTTGTATTTAAAAACTAATTTTTTTGTTAGGCTGTCGACCTTTCTTTATATGCTTGTATTAAGCATTTCTATTTACCTGCAATGAGGAATGCTAAAGGTGATATCATCCTGGAAAAGCCTCCTCACTTTTGCTGAGATCTGTAGCAGTGTTTCCTCTGAGGGCAGAGACTGGGCCATAGACATTGTGATTCTTCTTTCTGCACCTGTATGATTCTTCTTTATGTGCTAGTAATGTTTTTCTGCATCTGAATTATTTTTCGTCTCCTACATTACAAAAATGCATATGTTCTTTCTTAGGCACCATATTTTTGGCCTTCAAACTGCTGGGAACCTGAAAACACAGATTACGGTGAGAGTAGAATTATTTCATTGTAGAAAGCTAGTATGGAAAGCTTGTGATGGAAAAAATTGTCCTTAATTACTGTTGGCCATCTAAACCCTTCATCAGCAGAGTTACTTGTCAGACTGCAGCATTAGAGGCAGATACGTGCCCATCCCAAATACATGAATTCCTAAAGTGTCTCAAGCCCATGGAACTGTAGCTGTTGAGTCCAGTGGGGCCAGAGTTTAACCTACCATTACCTTCATTCATCCATACCTCTGTTCATTTTGGCAGAATTTATGGCAAGCAGAATACTGCTCCTTGGGAATCTTAAATAATACCAATATTGCTTTTGTGGGAGAACACAGTCTAATCTGTAGCTGAATCTTATATACTGATCAATAAAAAGTTACCTCATCTGGGCACTCATCTGGCTGATCAATAAACCAGTATAATAACTGATGGCAACTCATAGTTAAAGTTCTCTGATATATGACTCCAGACTTATTTTTCCCAGAGCTGGTAAAAAAGAGAAGATTGAACATGGTTTATGAGCTAATAAACTGCAACAGGATGTGTTAAACATGTGAGTGCCTGCAGCAGTTATAATACATAAAGAAAATATGTCAGTGTTGTTATCTTTAGCTGTCTGCATGCAATATTGCTGTTTCTTCCAGAACTGCCCTTCTTTCACAGTTAAATGATGAAATCCATTGTTGCATCCTGGTGTGGCATTGGGAGAGGAAGTGAATCCACATGTGTGCTTCTAAAAGAGGAGCTCCTGGAAGTCCTTGTTTTGAAGTATCTCATAATCTAAGAGCAGTTTAGAACTCCTCCCTGAATAATCAAATTCTTTTCTTTCCTGTGCAATAATTACTCATCATTATGGATTCTGGGAGTCATTTGCTTGGGTGGAGAAGTATCCTGCAATGGTATCTGTCATGTAATGGTTCGTTTGCAGTCCCTCATCTGCAGGAAAGCTAGCATAGAGGCTTATGTGTTTATGCTAGTGAGAGGAACTCCTTAGGAGAAAACATGATGCTGTTCATTATGTGCAAAATAATTTCCAGATTTTACAGACACTATATATAACTGTCTGAAATGTACCAAACATCTCTCTGTAAATATCAGAATAACAATATGAAGAAGGAAGTTCTGGGTTTCTTTTTTTCTACAGTGTCTGTAAATAACTGGTTTTGCAGTCAGATTGTTGTGCTGCAAGGGCATTGTGCGGACCTATGCACCTTAAAATAAAGTCCTGTGTGAGCTGGACAAGCTGCAGCTGCTTTAGCCCTGAGCTCTGCAGTGACAGATTTTCATCTATCCCAGAAATCTCTAACATATGCTTATAATCAGTCTTTGCCTATCAGAGGTCTGTACAGATGGAGTCTTCCCAGGAATTAATCCCAAACTAGCAATAGACCCAAATAAAACTGAAATCTCAGCCGCACTTCATACTTTTTTTATTTGCATAGGTCCACTCGGAGGACAAGAACTAAGTTGCTAATGGCAGGTCACTGCTTAGCATGAAGAAATACTGTGAGATGACTGACTTTATTTGGTATTGCAAATGGTTTACAGAGGAACCTGACCTTGAGATGTATAAATATACAGGAACTGACTACCTCTGGTTATGATGCATAATATTGACTCATTATATGAATGTTAGAACTATAGGAATAGAATTACATGAGTAGAACTGGTCGGTCTGGGTATTTTGGGTTTTTTTTTCATATATTTTCCATAGAAAATTAGTTCTCAAATGAAAAACATTTATCAGGATGTCAGAAAATTGTATTTACCAGCAAACCAACCTGCCAAGATTTTCAAAGAAAAGACAAAATTTTCTGAAAGAGATTTACTGCAGTTTTCTGTAGGTGATGCTTTGCCTTCCGCTCAGCTCCAGTTTGGTATGCTGTTGGATAATAAGTACCTGGCCCTGGAGCATGAGAAGATGGCAGAACAGAAGGAAGCTATATAATTCACATCTAGATTCATCCCAAATGAGAGCGCTGGACTTCTATTAAGTAGTTCAGACCTGACTGTATACCCAGGCTGTGCTGAGGACTGTGTGTTTCAGCCTGCAAAGGGAATGGGATGAGGAGCACGTCCAGCTGAGGCTTTACCAGAAGGCAGCCAAGAACTGGTTTGGTATTGTGCACTGAGCTCATCTTGACCCTCAAAATCCCAAACCACATCAGTTCCTGCAGTGTCTGCCTATGGTAAAATGTGAGAAGGCTTTTCTTAACCATTTGAAATGTGAAGAATGAAGCATATGAATGTGTAGGATGAAGCATATGAAAAAATGCTCATACCTTTGAAGTGTGGACCATGTTTCTATTTTCATTTCAATATTCTGAAATATTTTGGTGGTTTTGTTCGCAGGTTTTTGTTGGTTTGGTTTTTCTGTTTTCTGGGGGTGTGTGGTTGATTTGCTTGTTTGGTTTTGTTGGGGGTTTTTATTAACAAAAGGGGAAAAGTGCAAAGCAGCTTCATTTTGGCAGGGATATTCCCAAGGTACTGAGGGGAACAGGTTGCTAAAGGTAAATCTTTTACCAGCCCCAGAAGCAATTGTGCCTTTCTCAGATATCTTGCTAGGTTCTGGCACCTACTGTCAGCACTTTTAAATTAGATGTCCCAGATGTTTAAGGCTTCTGAGATTACTAGTGGGTAATGTCAGCTGGGTGTTCAACCCTCTAATTCCTTGGTTCATGTTGCTTTCTGATGAGAACGAATAGTGCACTTTTCCCCCCCTTTTTTTTTCTTAAGATCTACTGCTAGTAATCTGTCTGTAATTGTTTTCTGTTTCTCTCTTTAGCAATCTATCTTTGCAAACGGACCATGCAGAACAAAGCTAGGCTGGAGCTGGCAGATTATGAAGCCGTAGGTACACTGCTGCTAGAGCTTAAAACTGGGGGGTGCAGGGAAAGCTTTGCTTGCTAATTGAATGCTGCCGTTTTGTGCTTTTGGATCAGCAGCTGCTGTGTGTCTTCTGTCAGAATTGTGTGAAGTTTGATCTGGACACAACATCAGGAACATTATTAGGGAATATCCCTGGCTTTGCAGTGTCTCAAATTAAATCATCTTCTCTGTAGCCAGACCTTCAAGACTGAGGCAAATTACACAGAAGTTTACTTTGGTTTCCAGTTAACCATTCCTTATTAATATATGGTGCATATTAACGCACAGAAATTACGGATTTTCAGGTGTGTTGTTAGGCAATTAAATTGCTGATGACCATATGATTCTAGTCATGAAAGTTTTCAGATATCAGACTTGGACTGTTTTCAGTATGCCCTATAGAAAACGCTATTACTCAAGCTTACTCAAGTCAAGTTTTCTGTTATGAAATGATTATCCATAAAAGTATCTCCAACCTTGGCTTCAGATTGTGCAGGGCTTGAGTAGAGAGGAGTGAGAAGACAGAGGCAGGAAGGACAGGGCTAGCGTGAGTTTCCTTGAATGCAAGCAGTGTAACACTTTAACCAACTGAACTTTCTATCATATTGACTTTGTTGTTGTTTGCTAGCTTAATAATGTAACACCTGAATTTCAGGTGTGAAATTTTTCACTGGAGGGTTTGTTTACAAAATTGGTTCTACTGGACTTCTATGTCTGTGTTTATTTCAAAGAAAACATTTATATTGCATATATTTTAGGGTTTTTTTCCCAAGAGTGGATCTTTCCCTTCTTCCTTACCTTCTGCATTTTGGGACTTCTGTGCACATGGATACGTCGACATGCCATTTGGTCTTTCAGTGAAGAGCATGCAAAAATTGCCACTTATCTAGTCCACCCTGAAAATGCATCCAAAGTTCCTAGGTGTTCTAATCTTGAAGTACAGGCATAAAGGAAGGAATATAATAATCTGCATGTACTTACACATCCTTTTGCTGAGTTTTCTTTTCTGCATATTGCTGATTTCATTATTAAAACCATTAAAATTTCTCACAGCCAACCAATTAACTGTAAGTACTCTAAAGGTCTATCATAAAGCAACAAAAGGCTGTTCAGCAGCGTGCACACTCCCACACACATGCAGTGAGGCTTTGGCTAAGTACTTTTGCACATTGTTGTCTACGGAGTGTAGCAATGCTTCAGTAATGACAAATAATTAGACCTTGGCAGTCTCTCATTTTTCTTGTGAATATTGCATTGCACAATTAGAGATTACTTCTGCATTCAAACTTTGTTCTCTTAATTAGAGACAATCAGATAAGAATGGCTCTGACTCTACTTAGTCATTATGGGAGCTTGAAGTGGATCCAGCAACAGAGATGTAAGCTAAGCACAAGTGAGAGAAACAGGCTTACAGGAGTAGGAAGGAGCTCTGTCCATGTAGAACACATTTTTGGAGATGTAGGATGAGAATGAGTCTCTACAAAGCATTTCAGGGGACATCTTATGTTTAGGTTCTGCTTATAGCATCCCTACATAAATCCCCACCACCAATTTATACTGTTAGAGCAGAGGTGTCAATTGATATGATTAAGCTTACATAATTTCATTCAGTTTTGTTGATAATCAGCCAAACATAAGCATGATTCAAATATTGCTTCAGTTGGTGATGTTTCGTTGGTGATGTTTCATTGGTTTCAGCATATTTACACCAGAAGGCACATGTGAACATAATTTAAAGCAAAATAAAAAAAAAAAAGAAACCAGCAAAAATTGTTTTTGCAGATAATTACAAGTAGTTCTTCCTTGTAGCCACAGTTAAGGAAATCACCACAGTTCAGCACAGCTGTATATCGTTTGCTTAACTGTTTTCTTCTGTGTATACAGACTTGAACTCTTACGTGGACTCGGTGGTAACAGGGCCGAGCTTTATGCCTTGTGTTATACAAGAGTTTAAAGTAAATAATAGGAAGATCTCTTCTAGAATTGAAGTGCATGCACTTAAGTACTTCGTTGAAATGAAGGGAATAGGTATAAAAAGAACAGCAGTAGAACTAATAGTGTTCATTTTCAAAATGAAAATTTGCAACAGTTGAACCATCTGTAATGGAGAACGTAGACCTACTTATCAGGGTGGGTGTGGATATGTGACTTTGGGGTGCCATTTGAACCTGAAATTCTGGACATGTCCTGAGTTTGACCTTGAGCTGTGATGAAGTCACATCCACCTCCAAATGTATAGATCATGACACTCTCTGTAATGGGTCTGGACCAGATCTCTTAGTTCAGATGTAGAGCAAGGCTGCATTTGGACCCAGTCTTTGCAGTCAGCTATATTCATTGTTCAGACAAACAAGCTATTTCCTCTTGTGAATCATCCTGGCAGTTCCCAGCCTTCGGTGCTGTGCAGCTGCGTAATGCTCTCAGCGGTGACCAGGGCTGAGCAAATCAAGGGATGCTCAAGCTTTGCACCTCAGCAAAAGCCTGAAGAGAGCATCTGGGGAAGGAAGGGAAAGTGGGGATGAGAGGGAAATGTGCAGGTGGCAGCCATCTGCTATCAGAAATGAAAGTCGTCAGCTTCACAAAGCTTCTCGGTGTTATCTTTTGGGAACAAGTCCATCATTATTTTCATAGTAGAGCTCAAGCTGTCTTTATCTCACTCCATTACTTACTCCTCACAGGGCTCTTTTGGCTGCAGCTATAGGACTGCAGCCCGAAAGGATGCATTACAATCTTGCTTTGCCTGCAAGGTAGTTCACCCAAAATTAACACTGACTTCTGTGTCTTGAGTTTTCCAGCTTAAAAAAAAAAAAGGAATAGAACAACCACCCACTTTGCTAAATGTAATCTTAAGCACTTGTAATTGCAAGGATTACTTGTTCTTACTATTTTCATCTTTCGTCAGGAAAACTTAGCAAGACTTCAGAGAGCATTTGCAAGAAAGTGGGAATTCATCTTCATGCAAGCTGAGGCCCAAGTGAAGTGAGTAACCCTGGAGTACTGAACTGCACCAGTATTTAGAGCTGCTAAAGAAAAGGGATTCCGTACAGATGGAATTTCTTTGTCAAAATCTTTACTGTGATAAAGCTCTGAAGGTGTTGGTAAGTTTTAATTGCTGGCAGCCTAGAAACGATAGCAAATTCTGAAAGTTTGTGCCAGAATCTGAAAGATGGGTTTAATCATCTGTACATGGAAATGTTGGTCAGGAGCTCCTGAGCCTGTGTTCACCATGGGAGCTTGGGCTATTCACTTGCCCATTCAGCTTCTACTGTTGTGAAGTATTTTTGTATTCCATTCTTCACAAATGTAAAGAACAGCACTTTGTCCTCTGTCTGTGTTACTGAATGCTAGTAAAGTGTTTAAGTCTAAAACTATTGCCACTTTAAGCGATTATAAGGGTGACATTTACAGCAGACTGGATTTGGTTTTCTCATTTATACCAATCTCCTGTTGACTTTATCTCCCCTTTCTGCAGTCTGACTTGTGTTACTAAATTAGAGTGGAGAATTGGGTACCACTTACATGCATCTTTCTCAGATTCAGTACTGGGATTTTTCCTATCCTCTGCTCATAATTTGAATCTGCCTTCATTTCCACCCCCCACACTCCCACCGCACCCCTTGCCTTTTCCCTTGTGAAAACAGTTTGAAGCCTCTTAATGTTTTGATGATGTTTTCATTATTGCTGCAAAATGGGTATGTTCCAGACTTTGTAGTCTAGCATCTACAAGCTAGTGCCTAAAACTGTACATGTCCATTTTGTACACGTACTTGTTATCTATAAAATGGAAAAGCTGTTAACAATGGCACATGAGAACACCAGTACTGACACTCTACCACAAGAAAGAATTTTCACTTTCAGCATTAGATGCTAAAAAGTTAAGGAACATCATTTCTTGAGGGTGTGGCTGAGGCATGTCTCTATTTTTGATTAACCGTTTGAATTTTGATTAATTCTTTGCTTAATAACATTGTAATTATGCACTATTTAAGTACATTGGTAATTATCCTTTAAATTACAAAGTAATTAAGGGATTTTTTTCTGACCACAATACCAGTGTTCTGTTTGGAAAAGAAGATTAGATGTTACAATAGCAATTGTTTTTTCAGTTACATGAAAGTTTATTGCCAAGTTAAAAAAATAAGTCAATACAAGATTCTGTATTCTATTTACAACATATGATCAGTACCTAAGAAAGAAATCTAATTATCAGAGTCTTTGTGATCACTGTTGTGATCACATCTTCATTCTGTTTTCTTTGAAACATGAGCATGGACTGGCCACTATCAACTCTTTTAGTTGGCTAGTTTCAGCTTCTTGATTGGCAGTTCCTGTGATGGTTCAGTGTTCAGGTTTCCAAGAAGGCAGGGCTGGAATACAGTGTAATTCAGAGCCCTGAGTTAACTAAGAAAGAAAACAACCCAAAACACCTGAAAATGTCCCTCCTCCTTATCAAGTTCCACTCTGCCTTGCCTTGTCTTTGTTTGCACACAGGATTACCATTGCTGCACCTAAGCTGCTCAAAAAACACAGCCATAGACCGTCTAATACATAGTATCTTCCTAGTTTAAAATACTGAGTTAGTTTAAGGATATGAGCTGAGAGCCTGGTTTGAGCGCAAAGCACCAGTGAAGGCAACTCATGAAGCCTTCAGAGTCCCTCCAGTTTGTATGTGCTGTGTGGTGTGAGGTTGGCAGAGGACTCCACCTTCCACTTTGGCCTGGTGTGAAGGACTTGCTCACAAAAAGTAGTTTTGGGCTGGGTGTCTGGACTAGCTGGTTAGCGCAGTACAGTGACTGCTGTCTGGTGGCTGCTCTGTCTATGTGCGGGGTGATGCAGAGCTGATTTCTTGTCTCAGCCTTGCAGGGGTATATTCAGAGAGTGATACCAAACTGTGGAGGACTTGGACTTTTGGTGGGAAGGGGTGTTCAGAAACTTCAGCTTCAGTCCTCTGTTTCCTATCCTTTGGTACATTTCTAATGGAGGCTTAACGGAGGGTCACTGCCCCTCCAGAAAGAAGTCAGAAGGGAGAGAACCTGAGGGTCAGAAGTCCCACCTGGTGTGGTTTTTTTCCCCTCACTCCTTTGATTTTTCTGGGTGGCAGCAATGTGGGAACCCAGCAGAGGGACAGTGTCAACTCTTCAATTCTGCTCTTGAGGTGGAGGCTGTTCCTCCTTCGCTGTGCCTCATCCAGCCTCTGCAGGTGGATCTTGCAATTCGGTGGTGACTTTGCTGTGCTCACGTGTAGAGCTGAGCATGGGAGTGAGGCACCAGACATGAATTGTTCAGTGCTGCCAAGAGATAGGGTAACAATTGCTTTGAACAGCCTCCGGTGGCCTTTGATGTGTGTGTTTTGAGTGAGTCAGCTCACTGGCAGCATCAGGGCTGAAATTATGGAGTTAATGTTGTGCCAGCCCGGTCTTGTGTCTCTTGGGTGAGTGCTGGCTGTCACCCTTTTCTCTCCCAACAGCAGGGCATACAAGCAGAACCAGTCTAAGGGTTGAAAGCTCTGAGAGGGGTGGTCATGAATGCTGCCCATGTTGTTGCTGGGAATGCCTGGGGGAGATACCGCGTTGCAGTCCGGTCATGCTGGTGATGCTACTGGGGCATCAGGGTGCAATGGGGCCTCCTGATGTGGAGCAACACCAGCCAAGAACTTCACCTGGTGTAAAGAGGGTCCCTCTTGAACTTTCTGTTCATGGACTTTCTGCCCATCAAGTCAGGGTCTGGGTGCAGAGTATCAGGAAAGGTTTTTTAGCTCAGCAGATAAAAAACCACATGTTAAAACTAATTTTCCATGATAATAGGAAAATCTTTTTTGACACATACTGGAGTAAACACCAGTGATATTTTGTTCATGGCACATGGCCTTGCAAGTGGGAGTGTGACAATGCTGTATAAAAAAGTGTATTTCTGTATTTTTTTGTCATAGAATGATAGAATTGTTAGGGTTGGAAAGGACCTTAAGATCATCTAGTTCCAACCCCCC
>JBCJKH010015104.1:36404-56923 GCA_039877255.1 Loriculus beryllinus | reverse complement strand
ACACAAAGAGATAATTTTGAAAACATGATAAATACCTGAAATGTCTGCAGTCTTATTTTCCCCCTTGCATATCACAACTGACTGATTGCTAACATCTAAGTACTTATTTGCCTTATCAATCACTTTGTGCCTGAGTCATTCACTGATGGGCATAATCCTCTGTTTGTGACTTCACAAGGCATCTCTTGAGGAAATTTGAATGTCATCAGCAACGAATTGAGACATTACTGAAGGCATCAGGTAGGAGGAGGATGTTTACACAAGAGGCATATTAATCAACAACAGGAGAAAATATGCTGCATCAAAGTAGCATAATTCAGTGGAATTTGGATTGAATTCTTGCATCATTTCTTGCAAGAAATATCTGCTTGCAAACTAGAAGCAAGGCAGTTAGACTGATTGATCAAGACCTTAAAAAAGCTAAGCCTTTTTGTAGAAAACAGATAAAGGCTGAGCAAGCTGAGAGGCATTAAGCGTATAAAAGTACTAAAGATTATACCCTTAAAAGGTCATTTATCACCGGAAGTTACTTGTTCAAAAATCTGTTATCTCTGTAAGTTTTCATTAACTGTTCATAAGTTACTGTGAAGAGTCCTGCTCTGTCAGTCTTTGCAAAATACATACTTTGCAACGTAACAACTTCAGTTGTAATGGAATGTAAAGGAATTTGCTAAGGATTTCTTTCGAAAATGCAAAAATATGTTGAAATTATAAACAATGTGTGCATGATTATATAGGATTATAGAATCTGCAAATGCAAATTGATATGGGACAGAAAGGAAGCTATCATAGTTTTTTGGTTATTTTGCTTCAACAGAAAAGAATTACATGTATTCATATGTGATATTCTGCATCAAATAAAAGCTGTAGCTTTAGAAATTGTGGTGAGTTGAACATTTAATATTTACTAAAAATATTGTCTGTATCAACAGCAATGTGCTAGTTTCATGTGTTATGTCAGAATTCAGACAAGATAGCAGGCTGCATTGTGAAGACTGGTTTAAAGTCAAAAGAATGGGGGTTGTGAGAAACTCTTCAGAAACCGTAATGGGTGTGCTTGCTTTTTACAATCTACAGGAGCATAACTAAGCAGCTTAGGGGATCCCAAGTATGTATCTAAAAACTACCTGTAGGTGGTATAATAAGATCTGGAATATTTTGTCAGTGAAAGAAACAGACTATAAACAGCTATATGCAAGGCAGTGATTTTGGACTTTTTGTTATTATTTCTGGTTTTGTTATAGCATTGTGATAAGGAAGCAGAGCAAGGCAAATACAAAGGTTTACCTTTTATTTGGCCTAATGCTGTTCTTTGAAGTGGCTGAGAAAAACTCTATCCATTGACTTGAAAATAAAAATTAATCTGAACAAAACTAACTTCCAGGATCAAGCACACTGGAAATAGAGTTACTTTACTTCTTTATACCATACAGCAGATTTAAAGACACTTCAATGGTACAGGAAGGTATCCTTTTTCCTTCTGTAAGAAAACAGGCTAGCAGTTCAGTCAATAGAAACTTCTGCAGACTATGGACAGAAGGTCCTGTCACAGGAGATTTTATTGCTTTTATTGGTTTTAATTTTTATTTGGAATTTATTAGTTACTAGTGTATAAATACATTTTTGAATTTTGTGACTTTAGTTATAAGGTTTTTGTAAATGCGGTCTATTTTATTGCCATTTTTCTTTGTTTTCCTCCTCACCTGAGATTTTCCCACGTTATCTTGCATGAAATTAGTTTTCGTAATTTGTATGCTTGATTTGCCTCTTCTGTAATTTGGATTTTACTGCCGATGTAAGACAAAGAAGAAGATGAGGGAAGTATTGAGAACACAACCCTTCTATCACTCCCATTGCCATGTATAAAGGCATCAAATAAATGTATTTTGTTAATGCAGTGAAGTCAGAGTCCTTGTAGCTTGAGTTACTTTAAAGAGACTCTATAGCACTCCAAGGACTGCCAAATTAGATGCTGTTGAGGGAAAAGAAAGAAAAAAATAAGAAAAAGGCACTTTCACATAAAATTCACACCACATTTAACAAGCTTAAGAGAAAAACACTTGCCCAAAGCTGAAAGCACAGGTCATTACAGGTTGAGTTTAACAGCCAGGCTGTTCACTGAGAGGCTGTAAACACAGGTTGGATAGTACAGGAATGATGGTCATGAGGTCATGAATCACCTTTTCTCTGCTCATTATTAAGTGGGGGGAGAAGAGGAAATACCACATAAATTATTCCTTTTCTGTGTCAGACACCTGCAGTGCAAATGGACAAACTCTTCTTTTAGGGATATGGAGGGTCCAACACCACACACACAACACCAGTTTGGCTTATTGAAGTTTTTTGATATACTGGGTAAAGAGTGTAACCTGAACAGAGCTGAGAATCAGAGGTCTTGTGCTTATTACGCTGTCAAGTTATATTTGTCCTAAAAATACCATAGAAATCCTTATGACATGGTCTGCATATAGAGTAATTCTTTTGTATCTATATTTGTTCTCACTCAAAGCATGCATTTAAAGAGCGTGTCTTTAAATACAATGAAAGCAGGCAGTTGACCACATTGGCTACTAGCAGCTGCTGACTGCTGGTTTTTTTAAGTTTATGCACGTCTTTTACACTTCTCATTCTCTTTCCTCATTGCCATGATATGGACATATCCTTGTATTTACCTTGTAATTGCAATTGGGCTTTTGTGGCTAAGCCTTGCTCAGAAGGCCCCAAAATCATTCAGAGCTAAATTCTGTGCTGACCTGCCTGCTCATTTTAGGAGGGCTTCCCCACCTGCAGCCCTCAACTCCTACTATCCTATGAAGTATACCTGGCTACTTTCAGTGACAGAAAAATTCCAGGCTGGATTTTAAGTCTGCTGCTGTATGTATTCCGGCCATGCTAGTGACAAGCAGGGCTGCACAAAAATTACTCGGTTTTGTTCTGTAAGTGTCCATCTGCAGCAGTGATGATTTTCTGCCTAAATATTTTATTCTGTGAATGTGCAAAAATGTGGATTTTTTTTCCCCTGCCAGTTCTGCTGACAAGCAGAACTTTTTCATACAGTTCTATAATTAGGCTCCAGAGTCCTGCAGAGACACACAGCAGAGTGGTAGGCTTTATATTCTGCGACATTCAAAAGTTGCAGTTCAAAGATATATGTGCTTACATCTATCCCACCTCTTTGCATGCCATAAGTAATCTCTTCCATTCCCTTTGGATTTGTCCCCCTATGTCTAACAAAAATTAGAATTTTGAGTTTTTCAGTTCCTAAATTGCAAATCGGCACTCGACCACTGTGTGAAAGTTTTGACAGGATAGAAGAGAATTTACTATCATCATTGAAAATTCCAGTTTAAGAATCTTGCATTGATTCAAGTTGTGCAATGAAACTGTTGCACTTTATATCAAACCAATTAATTGTTGTGGTTTCCATCACTGTACAGAGTTCCTGATTGCAAAGCTCTGTGATTAGTATTTATATAATACTCCTATAGCAAAGATACAGTTATCAAGAAATACATCTCTTGTAGAAGTTGCACGTGGATTATCATACAGTGTTATTGTATGGCCTGTGGGGAAACCTTAAATTTTTTCCTTTAAGGTAACCTTCAAATTAATCTGTTTTGAAGCGCACTGTTTTAGAGACCATGAGTCTTTGCTGCTAGATTCCACAGATAGCCGCAACAATAAATTAGTAATAGTAATTATACTTCCTAAAGATGTTAATAATCTGGGATTTCATAGCTAGTAAGTTTCTATTCAAGCCATTTGAAAATAGGGAGTGGTATGATCTGTTTAGCTTTGTATTTGCGCAGTTTGGAGAAAAAGATTTTCATGTTATAATATGTCTAATGAGAATCACAGCTTACGCTTTATCACTGTTACAGCAGAGAAGAACATTTCCTGTCCTTAGCTCATTCTTAGAGTTTTAATTAATAATGTAGACAGTTGAGTCTGCCTGCTTAGACTAAAATAATTAGCAGAGAGTAAACAAACACTTTTATGTTTCACTTTATGAATGGTGTGGTGCCACTTTAAATATTTAATGTTTTGAGTTCAGTGGCCAATCAATTCTTGCCAGGTACTAGATTACAGCAACAGTCTGGGCAAGAAAGCCGAGTTGTGAGCAGAGGTGGGCTCCCATAACCACTTTCAACCAGCAAGGGTTGCAGGAAGTGGAAGAAGACCTAAAACAAGTGCTAAGAAAGCGACTATGAAAATGTAGAAGTTGTTGGAAAAGAAGTGGCAAAAAAATCCAGAAAGGAGAGGAACTGGTAGAATGTAGTTTAATGCAGCTCAATAATTAACTAGACTAAGTTAGAGCTCTATATGAAATCCTACAGGAGATAAGTGTCTCATGCAAATTTAAATCTCAGGTGGTGACTTATTCACATTTCTTTGTATATTCAGGGCAAGAAAAGCTAAAAAATATCCTTCTTAGCAAAATTTACTGGCTTTTTCTCATCAGTATCGGTAGTCTGGGGAAGAGATAACCCAGACTGCCTACAGAGTACAAAAAGCTTATGTGCTGTGTGTGCTGAAAGCCAGCACTTGTTTGCAGTTTTGACTTCAGGCACCATACATGCATGTTCTGAGCAACTTCATGCACAATCTTAAACTGCACATATACTTAAAAGCAACTTTGACTGCAATTTAGTTAATTTTAGGTGAAGTCATGGACATGTACCTTTAAGAAGGTAATGCTCATTACACCTAATCTTTACTTCATGGCATGGAATATTGCATTTGGTATTATAGTAATTTTGTATTTTTGCCTATCTGAAACATTTAAAAAGCATACTCCTTAACCTTAAAACACTCTTCAGTTCTGTGGTTTGTGTTGTAAACCAGAATGCTGCTTCTCTTTTTTCTTATTTTCAAAGTCGCAAAGATGTTGACTATCTGATAAATACTAATTTTAAACAAGCTTTTTGACTCAGTCAAATGTAATTCACTCTCAACAGCATAAAATATTCAGAAAATCACTTTCCTTTTTTTTTTTTTTTTTCCTGGAGACTAGATGGAGATGCAACCAGTACATGTGAGGCTGGTGAATATTATTTTCTGGATGCTGTACCACTCAGAAATGTCTACAATGTTTTCTCACTGTGCCCACTTCAATCAATTAGCGCTTATTACTGCAGCCCACGGTGAGGCTCCTGAGCTACAACTCAGGGCAGTTTTCACATCCAACACTTTTACTAATCACAATCATACTTAGAGAGAGCTTTGCCCAGTTTTCATATTTCATAATTAATACGCAGGGTTGACAGAAACCCCACAAAACTGCTCGCCAACCTGTTGCGTTTGGTGCAAAAGCCACTCTGCAATGATTAATATGGATCCCCACTGTGCCATTTGTGTAGGGTTATTTTCCAGAGAAAGATCAAGCGTTAGTTGGTTTTTTTTCAGTAGAGCTTGCTGCTGTCAACATTTTAAAGACTGTGCTGCAAGTCCTTTGCCATATGAGTAGAAAAAGTGTGCTCTTAAGTGACGGATACAGGCTGTGGTGTATAGGAAACTGCCTCCATCTCATCCTCATGCTGGGCTGAAAGGCTTTTCACCTGTCAGTGGCACACACCAGTGCGCCACTGAAACGTTAGATGTATGTGTCACTATCACTGTTTTTTTTTCTCCTTTATAAACAATCAGTAAAACACCACAATCATCTAAGAAAAAGGGAGACTTACAGGAGTTTCTATATGAAGTGATTTGATGTATTTATTTGTAACAAACATCAATGGCAAGATTTGGATGCTTATTTGTTACCGAAAATCCAAAGATAAATATGAAAAAATAAACACTTTGTTCAAATACTTTATTTCTTTACAATTGTTTTTCTTCTCCAGATTCAAAATATTCTTTTGATATATTGAAAATAAAATTCCATTCTCTACCGGGATTTTATTAGTGACTATCACCAACCTGAAAACTCTACTTTTAATCCAGTTCAACTGCTAATTACCACTGGTTCTGAGCAACTAGGGGCCTCATTTTCACAGTATGTCCATTCTCCCATCTGTAGGAACTGATGCAAGCATAAGGAAAGGGGTCAGTTACTTATTATTTTGCTCTTCCTGGCTTCTTCTATGACACAAAAACCTCTAAAATCGGCAGCAAAAGCCAGTATGAGCAAATCACTTTGTTACCAAGGTAATAAAATCCATGAGTTTCCAGAATAAGCAGATTTCTTGTGTAATATTTAGTGTTCATGGCTGACTGAAAAAAAAAGGTAACACCTTTTTGTAGCAAATCAGGCACTCATCTTTTGGAATAATAATTCACAACATCAATTTTTCAGGGCTTGTACTAGATGAGGGGCAAACCAAGGAGTGGAGAAAATAATCTTTAAGTACCCAAGATGGCCAAGTCCAATGCATTTGTATTTCAAACAGTAATTTCAGAGATATGTGTGTATGATTGCACAGGGAAAGCTGATGTGTTTGGTTTGGGTTTGGTTTTTTTTTTTTTTTTTTTTTTGGTTTTTTTTTTGGTTTTTTCAGAATTGTAAGTAAAATTCAAAAGATTCTGAACTGTGACTGTCGCCTGTGATTTCTGAGGTATATCTTATTGTCTGCAGTACAGGAGGCTGACCAGCTAGGAAGTAGTTGGTTTGCAAGTACTCAATCTCGGTATTTTCTTTGTGTTATTCGTAACCTCTGCTACCAGTGTATAAAAATATGACTTGAACTTTTGATTAATGCATTTTTTACTGCACCATTAAGTTCTTCTAGTTTACTAGCAGCATGGGGAAATTCACAAACATAACACTTTTTTCATCTCTCCAAATACAAATAAACTATTTTGTGTGTGCATCCTCAAGGACTTGAATCCTGAAATACATCTATGGAAGTTAATGTTCAGGGGATACTTCCAGGAAAATTATTCTAAGTCATGTCAAGGCTTATATTGCCAAGGTGCTGAATTTTGGGGAAAAGAATTGATTTTAGTGGGCAGAAAATATCCCTCCAGCTAGTGTATAAAGATACAGCAGAGTTTTGGGCTGAATCAAAATGCCTTGCTATTGAAACCTCTGTGGTTTGCAAACCTACCCACTGTGGGGCTGTGAGTGAGTTTCTCCCTTTGAACTGAAGTTTTATGAGAGGAATTCACAGCAATGTAAGTAGTGATGATCTTTGTTAACTCTTATCTACCTTATTTGTCATGTTGATGAATCTGTATGCCTGCTCAAGGTCTTAAAAGATAATGTGATTTGCTGTTTGTTTTAATGGAGATTTGTTTGGTGGTTTGGTTTTCTTTATTTTTTAATGACATGGGA
Source organism: Loriculus beryllinus (assembly GCA_039877255.1). Taxonomy (NCBI): domain Eukaryota; kingdom Metazoa; phylum Chordata; class Aves; order Psittaciformes; family Psittacidae; genus Loriculus; species Loriculus beryllinus. Next base: position 49,650 of record JBCJKH010015104.1, on the reverse strand, counting down.
TTTTGCTGTTCAATGTCATTTTATTATGGTCATTTTTTTGTGAACAGTGGTCTGTTGTCCTTTGGTCACACACACACTGTTTTGCTACAGAAGCTGTTCATCAAAGCAGTGACATTTCATTTTGGGACACATTTGGAAAAGAGATATTATTCTTGTGGTGGTGTTTTGATTTGGGAAATGGGATATAGTGTATGTGAAAGCTCTGCTCAGTCACAGGAATGAAAGAAGTTTGCCTAAGCTCAAATTCCCACACACTTTACAATGAAAATTTCAACCTTCTCTCACACCAAAATGAGGCCTGCATAGTAAAAGAGATTAAAGGAAGCACATCCTCAAACAGTGTGAAGTCAGTCTGAGGAATACAGTCACATAGTTCATAGATTTGAGTTTTTAAAGGACTGGATAATTTTATGACCAATAATAACATTTTTAGTTATGCACACTAAGTGAGGTATAATCAGATTTCCTGCTTCACAGCATCAGCTACAGGACCACTACATCACTATAGGGACTGAGAAGGGATGGATTTATTTACACACATGCATGTATTCACGCTATTGCACACTCCTCCAGCACACAGCAGTGAATTATAGTGATGTGCTCTAGGGGATTTTTTGAATCATTGTGCATAAGCCACTGACTTTGAATAGTTAAAGCCAACATCTAAATGTCAACAATAGCCACGCAGAGTAATCTTAGTAATGACATTGCATGTGGAGCTTGTGAAAACTGTGGGCACTTTGTCCATTTTGCAAATGTCAGCAGGTCTGGACCAGCTGCAGGAGGAAGAGACTGTGTCAAACCATCAGCTCTTAATATTCAAAGGGCTTCTGGGAATATGAAAAGCTGTGCAAGCCTCAGTCAGTACCAGAGTGCCAGATGTTGTCCGTGGACACAGTCACTAAAACTTGATTGCTAGTTTCGTCGACACATCCTTCATCCTCCCATCATAGTCATTTCAGAAATCAACAGGAATAAAAAATGGGTGTCTATAGGATGGTTGCTACTTTTAAAATATTTTTTTTTTTAGTGAAGGTGTAGGTGAAAATTAGAAATTTGTTTGAAAATCCAGAGGATAATTACTGCAGAGAAAGTCCAGGCAATGAGTATGATGAACTAGCATACTGGGCCTCTTTTTACTTTATTATTTTCTCAAGCATGCTGTATGCTGTCTACACTGGAATGTGAACCTATGGAAAAATGGACTAATTAATAAGTTTATTGAAGGTATCATATATCACTATCAGCACTTTCAACTACAAGAATATGGTCTAGAAACCTTTTTTAGCACTTAGACTCACTGTGTAGAGCAAGAGGGTTAAGCACCAGCAAGAAGCCAATTAAAATCTGTATGTTCAGAATGCAGATTCCTAGCGTGTGCCAAAGGCAATCAGTGATGTCAGAGACGAGTCCTATATCTGACCAGGGCACCAGAATTTGACAGTCATTCACAGTGCATATCACTTTAGACAATTCTGGTTTTAAAATCAAAGTGTAACACTCATTCTGTTAAAATGCAGGATGATGAATTTCGTTACTGGACTATCTCTGTGGTTAGAGCCACTTCCCAAGTGTGAGTTGTGGGTTCATCTTCATAAGGAGCTGGGGCGAATGCAAAAGCACAGGTGTGTTGGTGTGGAATAGTTAGTGGTCCCTGATTGTTCAGAAAGGAATTAGATGCTCAGTGCTGAATGGAGACAGAGCACACGCTAGGGAAAGCTTCATTGCTGCTAATAATTGAATCACTGAGATGGAGTCCTTCGTTCTGCTGCCACCGCAGCATCTGCTAAACAGAAAATAATGAAACGGCCAGCAGTGGATCCAAGCATTCCATCCTGAACCTTAAGTCTCTGTGGTCCAACCTTGTTTGATTCAGTTTATCTGCAATTCCAGCTCCATTCGTTTTAGAACTAATAAGGAAAGATGAAAGTGAAGAACTGTGTTTACCAAGTGAAAAACTGCAGTTCTGTCCTCTAACAGATTACCCTTTCACAGATCACATTGTCCCTAGCCAGCTTGAGTACACTCTTCTTTAAGTGTGATTGTAGGTAGCAGAATCATAACTGGAAAACCACAGCTAAAAGCATCCCTTTTTAGTGACATTCTGTTCCCTTTACACAATGGGCTATTTGTTAAGAATTACATGATAAACACTAACCACACCAGGAAGTTCAAACTGATAAAGTATGCATTATCATGCTTAACAGTATCAAAGCAAATAGAAGTTATAAACAGGATCATGCAGGTGATATTGAAATAGTATGAAGACTAGCTGACAAGAAGGCAGAAGCAGTATAATTATTGAAGAGGCAAAGAGAGTTTTACATTGATGAAAAGCAACACTGATAGATTTGACATCAAGAATTATTTGACTATACATGATGAAACTATTAAAAGTATGTTAAATGGGAAGAAGTAGGTCAGCCTATTATACAGCAAGAGAATACCAAGTGAATCCAGACAGAAGAGAAAAAAGGGGGGGAGGGGACAAAGGGGGAAAAGGAAGGAGGAAAGATCAGTATAATTTTCTCTGGGCGAGTTTTTGAAAAGTCACATTGACAGTATTGAGAGTTTGGGATGTCAAGGGAAAAGCCTTCCTGTTTTCTCTGAAAGGATAAGGAAAAATTGGTCACTGTAGATATTTTTCCTCAAAGAGTACAAATCACCTCAAAGAGCATGGGGAGAAGAAGAATATAGCCAGAGCTCCATGCTGCCTGAATACTAGCATTTTAGCCTAGCTGGCCAATATAGTGACCTAGTATTTGTGCCCCCCTTCTCTGTGCTGCAGTGGTTTATCTTCTCCCAAGTTGCCACCTCCAGGTAGCTATGAAAAGACTAATGGGAAAAAAAAACCAACTTGTAGAGGTGAAAGGGAAATCTACCTCCATTTCTTCAGAAATTGACCTATCAAAACCACATTCTTACCCTTGAGCATTCTTACCCTTTTATTTATTTTTTGCCTTAGCCACTAGCTATCTAAAACTATGAAAACGCATGTTTCAAGTCAGTCAGGACAAACTGGTTTGGGGTTTAAATAATTTTTAAGTACGATTTTGAAGCAAAAAGAATGAGAAATAAAATTGCTTTCATTTTTTTTTTTTAGTTATAAATAACCCCTTTTCCTGAAAAAACAAACAAAAAACAAAAAAACAAAACCCCCAAACTAACCCTTAACTTTTTTTTTGTTTCCTCTCTGAACCAGCAATTAGTACTAAAAAGTATTTTTCAGGTACTGTTCCTTATCATTTGTGTTGGAAAATAGTGAAGAACTGGAAAGTAGGAGATGGCTGAAGAGGAAGTGTGTTTAACGTGAATCCCAGAGCTTTTTATGCTCCTAAAAATGAAATCACATATATTGTATGGAAAAGAAAGATATCTGTATGATAATCCAGAGAAAATTACTTGAATAGGGGCTCTTTTTCAGCATTTATAGAGGACTTCACTTATATAGAAATACAAAAAATATTTCTTTCTATGGGATTCAGCGTCTGAAAGCATGTTGAGGAAAGGTGTCACTCTACTCAAAACCCCAAACAGAAGACAAAGAGATTAGATAATTATTTAACTTTTTTTACAACGGAAGTACAGGGGAAGTGTATAAGGTATTCGAGGCTACACAGCCTGAATTCTGTTGAACTCTGTTTTGTGTAACCTGGAACTCTGTATGCATTTTAGAAATCTGGCATTCCAAATTCAAGGCTCCATTTTCCCTAATTATTACTGATTGCCAAAGATAAAGCGAAGCATCTGGAATAGTACTATGCAGATTCAAACAAGGCCATGAGCTTTCATTTTATTTTAATTTCTGGATTAAATAGGAAGGGTAAGAGTAAAAAAAGTAACAACATGGAAAAGGAAACAAAGTAGCCTAATTACATTATGTTCTTTCAGTTACAGACATGCACTAGTTCATTCCATCCAATCTTCTCATTTATGAGCACTGTGAAAACAAATGGATTTTGTGCATTTGTATTGGATGTCATTGTAGCAACATTGTTTCTGTGTACTGCTATTCCAGAAGATGATGTTACAGGAAGGTTCTACAGGCCATCACAAGGGAAGGAGGAACTGTGCTGGTTTTGGAGGCTTCCTTGAATGTTTTCCCCTGTTCTTTGCTTTGTCGTTTAGCACTCAAAAAAAAAAGTCATTCCAAGTAAAAAATGTGTGTTCTTTTTGTGTGGAAAGCGTAATTAAATTACTGATGCTTTAAAAGATTGAGTTTAGATACTGTTGTGCAGATTTTTATTTGTATTGATGAATTCATTTGACATCTGTTTACTACCTAAAATATTGCTGCTATCATCTAATGACCAGACATTCTGGCTCCTTTCACCAGAAGTGTTATTCAATAGCTGCTCTTCAGCACTAAATGTTGCATTACACAGAATGATGGAGTATTATGAATTCAATATATTTTAATTAATTTTCTAATGTCAAGATTGAGCATTATGAAGCAGGTGCTCTAGTAAGAGTTAAACATAGTGTATTATCTGTGAAGCAGTTGTACTAAACCAGTTAGAAATGTGGGTGTTGGAAAGCTTTAAAATTCATGTAGGGATATTATCCTCTGCCCAGTCATTTCTATCTAATGCAGATGCATACAAATCTTCATTTCCCCCTACACAAGAATGTTTCAAGAGAAGATGAGTGTTCCTCAGATTTTTCCATTTAATTTGCAAACACTCTACTTTAGCACTCTCTCTGCTGTTGCTGAATGCCAAAAAAAAGAATAAATCCTGCAAGTCAGTGAAAACACTACCAGAAGTTGGACTGGCATAAACCACCACATCTTGATATATGCTGCAATTTTCGTGAGGTGTTGGGTGCATTCACTGTACAGTGATTCCACAGTAACTGAATTGGACTGTAAACAAAAAACTTCCAGTTTTTGCTTCAGGAGAGAGATGCTCAACAGGACAAACATCAATAAATGACTCTTTAAAAATGAGGTAGGGTCGCTGTGTTGCTTACTAATTAATACTATTTGAGTTACGTGCTCTAGTCTTTTTTTTTTGCAGCAGCAGCATGAGCATTTTGCTCAGAAATGACTGACATCATCTTTCGTGGAAGAAAGAAGGAAAATTATAACATCCCTGCCCTTGAATCAAGGTTAAAGATCTTTAATCTGCATGTGCATAGTGAAATGTTGGGGCAGGGAACAAGGAAGAACTTGGGCAGAGAAGGAAAGTGGGTGGTGATACTCTTTACTAAAGATGTTGTCAGAGAGTTGTGGGAGAAGGCAAGAGGCCTGAGGAATGACAGGCTTCTTTGCATTTGCCCTTGTGTTAGGTAGGTGGTTTCTGAGCTGTAGCTTCAGCACTGAGAGCCATCACCCAAGTGTCTAGGTAGTCCATGGCACATGGCACCACACTTTGTGCAGTTATTGTGATAAGGAAAGGACAGCGAACAAACTTATGATATCCATTTTTTTTTTAATCATATGCTAATATCAATGTAAGTTATATATATTTTTGGAGAAATTGGGAGGGACGTAATTTTTTAAATTAGTTTTACTTAGTATTCCTTTATGAAAGAAAATGAGAATTCAGGAAGATCTGAGATTATTTGGTGAGACTGTATAGCTAGGTTCCAAAACTCGAAATCAAATACCAAATATAAGTTGACTGGCTTTCACAAAGTTTAAGCTATCAGCAGGTCCCTTTGTCTTTCTTAAGAGGCAGATGATGTCTTTCCACTTTATGTTTTAAATAGGAGTAGCTGATAGAGCATAAAACAATGCATTTAATAAAATATTACTCAATTTATTGCAAATTTATTACAATATTTAATTTAACCTACAGCGTGAGAGGGGTTGCTGTGTCCCAGGATATGTCCTTCATCTAGATTTTATTTCTTACAGTACAGACAGGAAGGTACTGAAGGAAAGCTAGTGGTCAAGTCAGCTGGTAAGGATCTGGGAAGTATTTAATTAACCAGCTGTAGGCAATTACTATGTCAGTTTTGAAATTTCACCACAACAATTATAATAATTTGCAAGGGAGTGCAGTCCATTCTAGATGTCTTAACATTTGTCTGCTTTTGTCTGTTGGTGCTTCCTTCTAATGCTTTATATTCATATGATAAACCCCAGCATCTATATGTGCTTTGTAGCCATCTCCATCAGCCCATTTGTTTGATGCCACCTTTAGAATGACCTCATACTTTACGTTAATTATTAATCAATTAAACAAGAGTGGAATTTATAGTTATACAGCAGATCTGTGCAAAGCAGTTGCATAGGTCTCTTCAAACTCTTTATCCTGAATGCTAAGGAAGTTTTGCTGAATACATTTAAACAAAAACACATGAGATACTTTACTCTAAGATCACAATATTTAAACCTTTCCAGTAGTTCTGTGGCCATTCCAAGTATTTTCAAACAGAGGACTTTTTAATTGCAGATTAACTTGTTAATTTTCCAGTGTTACAATGGAAACACTGTATCAGGGAAAGAAGGAACAGCCTGTGAACACCAAGGAGAGATGGAGCCTACAAGGCACTTGCTGTGGCAGTTTGGAGAGCCTGAGCCTTTCTGCTTGTGAAACAAGTATTGCAGTTACCCATTCTGAAGTCTTCAGTTAATACAGATAGAGAAAAGTCATACATAGGTTTGCAATACTAAACTGGTGATGTTCAAATGCAGGTAGAGTCACATTGCCTGCTCTCTGTCATGCCTGATGCAAAGCCTGGTGTGAAGCATACCAAGATGGGCACCATAGTCTTGATCCACAGCTCACTGAACTCAATCAAAATACTCCAGTGAGTTCATTAGGCTTTAATTCAGTATATTAATGCTGAATGTTAGCATGTGCTACATTGTGAATGCTGGCACTAACGCTGATTTCTATTCAGGAATTCATGTCAAGTGTTGCTTTGTTTGTCAAGGCAGTGCAGTGTTTTGTGTACAGATCTATTTTCTCAAAAGCAGCAGAGAAGTGTTTGATAAAAGAAGAGGATGTTCTTCTTCAAGGTGGTAAACCATTTTCAGTATGTTATGAACTATATTTTTTCTGAAATTTTATGGTGTAGATTTCAGTGTTCACTTACAAGGGTTGAGTTCAGTATCTGAAAAATGACCCATAAAAAAAAAAATTGCTTTTTAATTTTTTTTTCTGTCCTATTGTATTTCATTTTGTATTTTACATTTTCAAGTGCCTACTTCAACGCTGTAAATCTTCCTCACTGAAGTCTCATGAGTTCTGAGATATCTGCAGAGAAAGTACCCATGTAAGCACACAAAAGGCGAATGAAAGGTTTCACATCTTATTAAGTGAAAATATTTTTTTTAATTTAATTTCTTTGTGTTTCATTAGCAACTACACAGGGGTTCATTATCTAAAGGTAAATAAAGAAGTTAAGGAAAAGAATATACCACCTTTAAGACTTCAAACAAAACCTGTTGGTTCCCAATTTACTTGTCATATGCAGTATAACCAGATCAGCATTATATTTAAAATTTTAGATTTAGCTTTTAAAAAGGTGGGCTTTTTTAGGATTAAGTTCTGTACAGTTTTGAATAATTGTATGTGTACACTTATAGCAAGGACAGGTGGCCTGGGAAGAATACAGGGGTGTTGTCCGGGAATCTAGGGAGCAGGTTAGGGAAGTTAAGGCCCAGTTAGAATTAAACTTGGCTAAGGATATTATAGGTAACAGGAAGGGATTCTGTAGGTACATTGCAAAAAAAGACAGACTAGGGACAACATGGGCCCTGTCTGGAAGCTATTGGGAGAGCTGGCTCCCCTAAATTTGGAGAAGGCTGAGGTTCTTAATGACTTCTTTGCATCAGTCTTCACTGGCAAATGCTCTGACCACACCACCCAAGTCTTGGAAGGCAGACTCAGGGACTGTGAGGATGAAGACCTTGGGCCCACTATAGGAGAGGATCTGGATAGAGACCATCTTAAAAACCTGACCGTGCACAAGTCCATGGGACCTGATGAAATCCATCCACGGGTCCCAAAGGAGCTGGCAAATAAAGTTGCTAAGCCACCAGCCATCATGTTTGAAAAATCATAGCAGACAGGTGAAGTTCCCAATGACTGGAAAAAGGGAAATATAACGCCCACTTTCAAGAAGGGGAAAATGGATGACCCAGGAACTACAGACCACTCAGTCTCACCTCTTTGCCTGGCAAAATCTTGGAGCAGATTCTCCTGGAAGGCATGCTAAGGCACATGAAAAACAACGAGGTGCTTGGTGACAGCCAGCATGGCTTCACTAAGGGGAAATCCTGCCTGACGAATCTGGTGGCCTACTATGATGGGGCTACGGAACTGATGGACAGGGGTAGAGCAGTTGATGTTATCTACCTGGACTTGTGCAAAGCGTTTGACACTGTCCCACACGACATCCTTGTCTCTTAATTGGAAAGACATCAATTTGATAGGTGGAGCAGTCGGTGGGTAAAGGACTGGCTGGATGGCTGCATGCAAAGACTTGTGGTCAATGGCTCAGTGAACCCTAACTATTCTATGATTCTAAAAGTGTCTTTTTTTCATCCAAAATATTTTAGGAAATCCTTACTTGAAAACAAATAGAGCTCTGACTTGAGCCAAAAGCCATGGAGCATAGATCTTCACCATTTGTCACAGGTCATTTTATCTACCCTAATTATCTGGCAACTTTCAATGCTACTGTATAGGTCAGGAGAAGCTTTCAGAGGTTTCATTTATTAATGATTGGTGAAAAACAAAGCATTTTGTAAATAAAATGTGCAGGGAGGAAGAAGCTGGTACATACCCATACTCTAGATGAACTGTAGGACCTGTTCAGATTTGTCCATAGCTAGCTAGAACAATATGTTCATTCTGGACAGCACATAAGATGGTGAAAAGGACGTCAGTAAATGAGAACACTCAAGTAGTTACAAATGAGGAAATGTTTGGAAAAAAGTATGTTGTCAGAGAAGGTTAAAGGAATTTAAAATAGGTTTCCTGAAAGAGAAGAGTATCTGTCTTAAGTGTGTTCAGAGTGTTGTTAAAAGGTAGGCATCATTAGTCTTAGCAGACTGGAAGAACGGAAAAAAGTCTTGAGATAGAAAAGTAAAATTTTTGAAGAGTTTGAAACAAAAGGGGAAAATGCGTGGAAACACGATTGCTGGAGTTGTATCCAAAGAAGGAGTTGACAATAAGCTTTCACAGATGCTGTGTGAAACCTATTCTGCTATTATTCAGGGAATGGATTTGCCTGCCCAATGATCTGCCTTCCAGTGCTAATGTGATTGCTTCATGCTGATATGCATGGCCTCTTGAAAAGACAACAGCCACGGTGTTGATAATGACAGGTTTGAGTAACTTTTGCTATCTGATTTGTTGTGAGGAGTGTACAACAGTAATAAATTCTGAGGATATTGACAGGAAAAGCAGCAGCCACCACTGAGGGTAGCACCTTCAAGTAGGAGGGAGGAGGATGTGGAATTTTTTTGTCTTTAAAGGCCTTAGCAAGACTGTGGCAGGTATAACTGTAACTTTATATTTTAGCTCTTTACGTTCAAAACTAATTAAAACTGGAAGTATATTTCCACAAACGTGTCTTTTCTTCTCTTAAAAGAAAATACATTATATTTGTAAAGGAAACACTGTTTCAGACTCTGCCAGAAAAAGGCTTTTAGAAACCCTAATTGATAAAATAGAAACAAAAGATGAAATCAGTATGGAATAATTTAGTCATAAAATTAACTTGAAGGTGAAATTTTATCTTAAAAGTTGTAGAAAGAAAACATAATTTTTGAGAATCTGAGTAATTTCATTACATCTAAGACATATCTTCACTAAAGTTGATAAGGAAAAAAAAAGTAAAACAACTTTTCCTCTTCTGCTTTTGAGTAATATTTTTAACATTTCTAACCACATCTACTCTTGAATGACCTATTTTGTGATAGAATACTGGAGACTTCTCTATATTGCCCTGCCAGTGTATCTCAGCTTAATCTATAAACCATTCTAGCAAAGGGATGAGTCCAGCTACAAGCCTTGTCAAGCTTTTAAATCTTTGTTGCAACTGTTCGTGTAAAAACTTGTGTTGCTTCAAATTCGTTTTTTGAATATGAATGGGGCTTCAGCTTCTCGTCTGGTACAGGCTGGGAAATACACGTGTGTAACATTCTACATGATATTAATGGAGCCCCTCATACACCAGAGTAACTGTGGATTAAATTAGGATTGTCCATGTGGGTGCTATGGTAGCTGTTTTGATAAATTACAATTGTGTATCAGCCCTACAACACCCTTGCTATTTAACAGTTGTCCGTGTGTAGCTAAATCTTTGTAGTGAGTCCTTTTTGTTATCACTCTTTCCAGGTCTGAATTAGTTATGCCTAATGAGATCCCATCAGACTGTGCTAAATAATTTGGTTTACCAGAAATTTAAGGTTATTTGTCCCATTTGAGTTTGGCACATAACTCAGTATTTTATGCCTCTTCCTGTAAATTTCTGAGCTCTTGGGTCCTATCATACCACATATTTGAATGGCTGCTTGATTTTATATACTCTCACCCTGTTACCCCCTTCAGTGGAATTATTTTAATGCATGTTATGTATATGCTCAAGTGCCCTGCTGCATTGGTTTTGAATGCTTAGGTTCTTAGGTGATCAAGCCTTTCAATAACTTTTTAAACTTGGATTCCTAAATATACCATGGATTTATAAGTATGCCATGGTTTGGGAAGAGTCATAGGAGTATTCGGGCAAGATTTCCTAGTTACCAGGCAATTGTTAATATTCAGCTTACATCTCAAGACCCTCTGTCATAGGAATATTAGTGGACTTTATTTTGTTTGTGCATTTGTTGTTAATGTTGTTCTGGCCCATTTTATTTCTAAGATTCTGCTGTGTAGAAGCAGATACACTTTTCTACAGGAATTATATATACCCCATTCACTCTGTAGGTAACATGTGGGTCAAATTCTGTCCATAGGTCTCTGCACACAGTTCCTACTGTAGGGAATGATTTTGTCCTAGTTGTGCAGAGCTCATTCACTAAAATCCACGGAGCCTCTCTTCTGCCATACTGCAACACGGGGGGCTCATGGATGTAAAAAAATGCTTTATTAGTCATCTGTCTGACCCCTGTAGATCCTTTTTTTTTAAGCTTTTCTGTGTTTTATTACATAATCTACCATTTCAAATTATGAGACAGTGATTAATATCGACAAAAATTACTCTGAAACTCAAAGGCCCTAATACCTTACCATTCTACCCAATCTGTTTCCCAGCCAAAAGGCAATGGCACTATTCCCTTCACTTTCCATGGTGCAGGATCAGACCTTGTCATGAAACTGTCCAGGTGTGTTGGGGTTTGAAAATATTATAAGCCTACCAGGTTATACAGATGTCCTCAGCTACTGTGGGCAGAAAAAGGAAGGTCTAATCTTAGGTGTTTAAACCTTTCTGCCTTATCACCCAATTTTCTCAGTGTGTGGCTGCATCTATAAATTAGTGTGGATTAAGTAAAATAATAACAAAAGCACTTGCCACTTTGGTCTCGGTATGTTTATTTAATGAATGTTCAATATGCAAGAGACAGTTTAGCATAGGAGTCCAGACTACAGTGCATTGGTCTGGGGTTTTTTTTGTTTTACGTTATTTACACACCCAAGGTTAAAAGGAGCAGGAGCCTAGCTGAGAGAGTTCAGAGTTCATCTCTGCATGCTCACTGTCTTCCATTTAAATGTACACAAAGGACTAATACAGTACTCGCTCTCCCCTGGGCTGTCTTTGATATACTCTGCTGTGCTTGGACTCTGCCACTCCTCCTATCAGTCTGATCCTACTTCTATTAGCCCGCTGTGCTCAGCACTGTAACCTCATTCAGCTAGAGCTCTGCATGCAGACTAACAACTTCAAGGCTCTGTCAGGCATTGACACATGCAGGCTCCAAGCGGGAAGCTAAACACTCCCCTTCACCTCCTCTCCAGTTCCACATTAACCTCTATTAAGTGCAGGAAAAACACAAATGCTGTAGTGCCATCATTCAGGTTTTAACTACCAGTGTATATTTAGATACTCAGCCAGCTTTCCACCTTCAAGACCTAATCAGCAAACCCCCTTTCTTGCAATGAGAGCAATAAGTAGTGAGAGAGCTTGGGAAATGCAATGGTAGAAGGTCTGGGATGGATATTTATGGCACAGGCATAAAAATCTGAGACAAAAATTTGACAGCACTGCCTATACTTTTTTGAGGCAATAGTATGTGTTATAAATGGAAAATGAGACAAAAATGGTCTTATTCTAGGAGAGTCAAGCGCAGTATCTTCAACACATATTCTCTTTGAAAGCCAGGCGGTAGAAATGACTCAATGCAGTCCTAGTCTTCAAGCTATCACATTTTGGTCCAAGCACTGAATGTATCAAAGTCCTTTGGGTGCTGTGGGCAGATAGAATGTCACTGTTTCTGGCTCTTTCCAAGTATAGGAATTGTCTGCCAGCATTTCCTTGTGAAGCAGCACCCTCGCTTCCCTCCCTGGGGCTCGCTGCCAGTGCTCACCCATCTTGTGGCCCGTTCCCACTCTCTGGGGAGCTGTCGAGACTGGGGCAGATTCATTCCCAACTCCAGTATGTCTAGCCCACACATCACCATACTTGGACTAATTAAGCGTATTTTACCCTCTTTTCCTGGTTTACTTTTTGGACGGCATATAAAAAAAGTACTTTACTCCTGAAAATTAATTAAAATTAATAATAACAATTATACATGCCATCTCCTCTGTAATGGTTAGAACATCAAACTTTCTGTGACCTGGAGGGCTCTTACTGTTCCAGGCAGGACAGGACTTCTCTATGTCTGCCAGTCTGCAGAATATACCTTCTTTTGGACATGCAGGAACATCCAGCTCTGCAGTGAAATTTGATTTCTTTTTGCCATGGTACTCCATCTAGGCATTTTTACCCAATTTCATAGTATTTCAGTATTCTCTTCTTTTGAAAAACAATCCTAGAAGGAGGGAGCAGAACAGACACAATCAAAGTTGATAGTACTAGATTGTGTTTTGACAATTTTCTTGTGATAGTCCTTCAGCAAGGTGTCAAGCCCCTTTCCTGAGAAGGATGGCTGTCTGGAATGCATTACTGTAACTTGTCTTGGGCAAATTCAAACATGTTCCATACAGCATACAAAATGGAGTTCAGGAGACAAAGTGGAGTTTCAATTTAATACAGAAATACCACTAAGCCAAACCATGTCAAGAAAGGGATTTTCCATCATGTAATAATGTTTACAGACCATCTCTGGTTTTACCTTTAATGG
>JBCJKH010015104.1:0-14186 GCA_039877255.1 Loriculus beryllinus | reverse complement strand
TTTGTAAGACAGGTAGAAAGAAAATGCAGCATTTTCCCACATCATGAGGATGCAAAGGCTCATGGAATACCTTTCAAACCACTGATATATGGAGGAGCTTACAGACAGCATTGCAAACAAATACCAACCCACAGTAGTACTCAGTGGGATATGAGCAGTTAGTCAATAATTGTTTTCAGCTCAGTGATTCACCTTGTAAAGAAAATGTATAAGGTAGATATACCTGAGAATGTTGTAGTTGCTGAAAAATAATGAATAGGCTTGAAAAACATCTGCATTTAAATCCTGAAAGAGTTATTAATTTGTCAGCAGGCAGCATATGTGACAAAGTGAGATATGTTTGTGCTGAGTTACGACTTCTATTTGCATTCTACTGCATACTAGTCTGACCTTGTCTAAAGAATATACTCTACTGCAATGCAGTCACCCTGACTGAAAATTCATTGAAGGAGTATAACTGAAAGGCTTCTGGGACTCTCAGCTTCATTACTGGCCTACCTCCAAGAAACATTTCATTTTATCATCAGAAGGAGTCAGTAGGGGAGAAAGAGAAATTACAATTAGTGAAGCTATTGTTTCTTAGTCTCAGCATGCAACACCAAGAGGACATAATTTCTAGAAGTACAGTTCTTCTGCAACAGGCACAACCATTGCAACAACTGAAAAAAACATGAAGGAAAGTGGACAGAGGAATCAGCTCAAAGCCCAGATCAAAAAAGCAATTCCTGCTAGAAGGAAGTATCCCCAAAAATATTAGTTTTCAAGTGCACATATAAACATGGAAGTTCAGACAGCTATGTCAGTGACCTATTTGCTAAGCTAAAAACTAGATTGTACTAGACATGGAAAATAAGAACAGTCTGAGTGAAAGAGTTTTAGTCAATGTAAAGACTGAGGAGCTTGCATATCTTATTTTCAGGGCCTGGTGTGGGTTTGGTGTCAACATCCAGAGGCAGATACCAGCCAAAAATGCAAAACCTGTGTATGTCCTAGGGTCCTGAAGCTATTGATACTGACTATACTGAATGGGTAAGAAAAAGGTGACAGATTATACAACTAGAAAAATAGAAGGTGGAAAATATAGAGTTGTAGAATCATAGAATAGTTAGGGTTGGAAACAACCTTAAGATCATCTAGTTCCAACCCCCCTGCCATAAGCAGGGACACCTTGCTACCTACATATTTTTTAATGCTTTCATAATATTAATGAATGAATGTGTCTATTTTTGTGTTCCTATTGAATGGAGCAAGAAAAAGAAAAAAAAAAAAAGCTATATTGTCAAGAGAATAAATCCTCCCATAAACCTCCCCTCTGTCCATAATGTTCTCCATCCTGTTTGTTAGTGTTTCTTAGAAGTGTAGCACTTTAAAATTAACTGTGAAACAATAAAAAGTAGTATATGTGAAGTGAATCCTAGTTCAATTAATGAAAAACACACAGAGTGCTATAATAAAGAGGATTTCTCAAGTTTCATTTGTTTGTTTACTGTGATATTTTGTGGCAAAAATCACTGCACAGACTTGAGAATATTCACCTACATAAATGGTGCTCTTCTTGATAAGTGAGGCAAAAACGTCACAAGGAAAAATTGCATGGTTTTGAAGGAATTGTATTATTATTATTTTCAGGTGAAAGGCACAGTCCTGTAAGGTAGTGGGTATTTCTGGAAAGAAAAAAAAAAAAAAGAAAAACAAACCACAAGCATTCAGTAAAATCAGAAGTCGGTGATGTGGCACAGTATCTCTGTTATGTTCTCATATTAAAAAAAAAATATTTATGGTATCATAGGATAACTGAGGCTGGATTGGACATCATGGGGTCATCTCTTCCAACTTTGATTCAGGTATATATCTGTATATTTCAGAATCTTCACTGTCACCGCCACCATCAGTTTCCATATAAGTAATTTATGAAGTTCTATCCATTCACTTCTGATACACCCTAAGAAGAATCACATATAGACAGCATCAGTTGAACATACTTTGGGCTTGGGCTACACTATCACTTGTGTTTTGTTATGTTGCACTGAGAAGGAAAGGATTTGAACATTTGGTTCAGGTTTGGAAACAGAAAAATCAGAACTCTACTGTGAATTGCAGTCAGCTGGCCAGTTACTCTTACAGTTTGTCAAAATGAAACCAGCCCCCCAAAATAAAAAGTATTAGAGGCTAAACAGTTTGTCAGAACTTGAGTTTTGTATTAGATAACTCTTGCAATAAGAGTAGAACAGTTTGCAAATTTAGAAGATGAGGTAAAAATTAGAAATATATTCTAAAAAGCCAGCGTTGCTTTATTAGACCATTTATAGATAGTACAGTGATTATTATATTTCTCCTTGATCAGGGATATATATTACAAAGAAAAGGAGATGTTCTTAACCACATCTAAGTACTTTTTGAATCCTTGCCCTTTAGCAAAACTGTTTCCAGTTAAAATTTGACAGATGCTACAGTTCTCTCCATTTTCTCTCATTCCTGAGTAACACAGTTCCCTTCGCTATGAAAAACTATGTTGCTGTCATGGCTTATGCAGCTTTAGCCTTTATTACACATTTTCAGTTCTATATTTTCATGAATGGAATTGAAAACAAAAGAGTGAGAAAATCTCTGAGCAAGTGCGGTAAAAGCCTAGTTATTAAATTGTTCTATCTCATTTTGGTAAAGTCTCACTTTATTATATTTTTCTCTTTCCTTATTGAATTTTATGTCTATATTCTTTAATGGCATTTTCCAGTAGGCGAGTTTTTATTTCTAAAATCTTAGCTTGCACTGAAGGAATTTTAAACATCATCTTTTACTTTTTTTTTTTTAATTTTTTTCTTATGTCTTCATGGTCATGATTTGGAATATTAAAGCTGTGTGACTGTAGGATCTAGCACTACTGACATTTATTATGAATTTTCAAAAAGGAAGTACAGATGAAACTATTGTACAATGGCAGTTTTTGTGTGGCAGTCCTTTTGACATGTGTCTTACAACCAGAGGTAGGTGCCTGTAAAATGTAATTCAGACAAAACTACGTGCTTTTGGCACATTCATGACTATAAATCTTAGATCTGCCTACACTTCCATGGATTAAAAATGTTTTCAGAAATTTCAATGAATTAAAACTTTTTTTTTGGTACATTTTATCACAATCATCTGATCACGCTTTTTTGACTTTGACCATATACCCAAATCTGATAATTGAAATATTCCATGAACTGCAGTTGTTTATTAAAATTGTTCTATTGGTAAAGATATGCAGCTATTTCTGAGAGCAGACAAGAGTTTTATCTATGAGATGAAATGGTAAGAAAGCATTCTTAAGGGAATTCAATCTGTATTATGGGTTTGTTTCCTTTTTAAGGTTACTGAAACTTTGAAATATTTGGTCTTAGATTAGTTACCTCCATGTTTTTCTGAAAATATAAAGTGGCTCTGTTTGTGATTATGTGAAAAAAGCTGGAGAGGGAATAAGATGAATAGTTAGTTCTTTTGAGCACAGTCAGCCACTACGCAGCTGCTGCCATGCTGAAATGTTTGCAGGATCAAGAATTAGGTAATAATTTTAAAGAACAACGCTTTCACTGCATCCATACATGTTTAAAATCATCACTGACATTATAATATCTATACAGAGAATTATCAGAACAACCTGGAAAGCTATATTTGAATTATTACTTGGTAAAATTGTTAATAAAAGCCGAGCAATATGTAAATACTCTAAAAGTCTGCAGAAATTAAGTAATTCTATAATCTCTTCCACTTTGAGATATCCCTATGATACTGCTGTACAAAAGTGTGGAATGTGTTTAAAATTTTATTTCAGTATGTCTACTAATTTTTAGGAGTCAGTTTTCATAGAAAAATTATGTATGCAATGAGCTTCGGGGATGTGATTATATATATCAACATATAAACTTGAAATGCAGAAATAGAAGAGGAGTATATCAGGACATCTTAGAAAGGTAGCAGTGAGAAGCATATAACTAAGTGGTCAGAAATATGAACATACTGTTTTTTTCATAGTCTGAAGGAGGCAGCTAGAAGAGGTAGGATAGGATAGGATAGGGTAGGGCAGGGCAAGGCAAGGCAAGGCAGGGCAGCTCTGCTGAAAGGGACATCCAACAATCAACTACACTGACTCTATACAGAAAACCTGTAAATTACAAGGAGTAAGGAGAGATAATTTTTAGGCCAAACCCTTGTATCTTGGAAATATTACAATATTGGAATACAAAGGATGAATCTGTATAATTTGAGATACAAAGATGAAGTTATACAATGATAGTTCCTTGTTTTAGCAGTAGAGATGCTAGTGATAATCTTACAAAGGAGTGCAAAGGAGTAGAGATTGATTCTGTATTGCATTCCTGGTCTTGAGCTAAATGCAGCAGAGTGAAGTATATGAAAACAAACAAAAATAAGTCACTTGTAAAAAATGATAGCAGGGGTTCAGACCAATTCAGACAAATAAAACCATAAAAGCAGTGTTGCAGAGGGTATAATGTGAGACTGGCTGGAGCACAAACATGAAAAATCTGACAATTAAGAGATATTGTTATAGTCGATTTGGGATTTTCAGAAGGTAGTAAGATGAGATGGGCCTCCATGGAGGGAGGACAGGAGCAGGATCTTGCTGTGCAAAAGGAAATGATCAGGGGACAAGTCAAATAGGATCAAGGAGGAAGCCAGAAAAAGGAAGGAAAAGCAGATGATATTAAAACTGACGAAAGACAAATATATACTCAGTGCTGTCAAAACAAGCACAGAGATAAAAAAATTAATTGTATTTAACAGTGAGTTATCTGTGTGTGGACAAATGTTCGTATGTCAACCAGAAAGCCTGAGTAAATGAGCTGAATGAGGTGAGTCTAAGCATTGCTTTTATTTATCTAAATCCTCCAGGCACTAAATGCAGGATTTTTGTCAGTTTCCCCCATCCCTTGCTGAGAAAGGTCTTTGTATAATTTTGGCTTGTTTAAAACTGTTGCTTCTAAAAGCCACATCTGTTCAGTGTTCCAGCTGTGAATATGGAGCTGTGCAATATGGAAGGTGGGAGAGCTTCTCGCAGACTTAGCTAGAGTGAGAGCAGCAAATCAAGACAAAATTGCAGGGGCTGGAGGACTTGCCCTGTGAGAAGAGGCAGGGGGAGCTGGGTTTGTTCAGTCTGGAGCAGAGATGCCTCAGGAAAGACAAAACAGCCCATGCCTATGCAGACATCCCTTGTCATCAGTGGGATCCTATCAAAGCTGGGCTAATCTCAGCTGTGTGGGGCAGGAAGACAAAAGACAATGGACATAAATAGACTTTTGTGTGGCATACTGAATCTATCATAAGAACCTTTTCCCCAAGAGGGCAGCTGGGTAGTGCCACAGTTTGCCCAGAGAAATTGTACAGTCTCTATTCTTGCAGTTTTTTCAAAACCCAACTGTACAAGGCCCAGAACAGCCTTGTTGGCTCTCATGGGATACCATGCTTTGTACAGGATGTTGGACTGGAGATCTTCTGAAGACCCTTTGGACCTGAATTATCTTACAGAATGAGTCTACGATGAGGAAAAAACACACACTACTCCAAATAACCAAGCAGGTGCTCAGAAAGATCCTTCTCTGCCTCAGTGCGAGCAGAGTCATGGTTATTACCTGCTTATGTTAATAGGCAATTTCCTAATAATTTACAATTCTGCAGTGAGAAGAATAAATAATCCTTTTTTCTTTTCTTTCTTTTGTCTCCCTCCCCAGCCTTTTTTTTTTTATTAATACAGTTGCTTCCCACCCAACGCTTGGGTATATGTTTGTGATCACTATATATGACTATTACAACTAGTAAATGTGAATTCATTAAAAATGATCTAATGTCTTCTGAAAATAAGACATTAATATAACTTTAACCTATAAAAATTCAGCTATTTTTAAATTTGCTAACAGAATTTGCATACATTTGAGTTAACTTACAGTGGGTTTAGTGAAAATTCATTTGTTCTACAAATATTACCTGCTAGTTTAGTTAAATGTTTCAGACTGTGAAACTAAGAATGTGATAAAAAGCATCTTGAAATAAATTAAAGCACGTTGGTTATGAAAAATAATTGGGTTTGGATAAAAGATATCGGAATTAGCAAAAATATGCTGCTTTGAATAAAAATCTGTTCATTTCCATGCAAATATGTTGCTTATAATAAAAATGGTCTGGTTTCAGTGGCAGGAACGTGTATTTTTTCCAAGAGACAAAAATTATCGCAAATATTTAATTTCTGGCAAGTAGTTAAAAAGATGTTTAAATCTTCAAAATTTTATTACTGTAGCTGATTGAAATCCTACAGTTAAATATTATTCTGTTGGAAAATACAGTTTATGAGAAATAAAATAATCCCTTTAACTGAAAATTAAAAATGGAAAAAAAATAATTTCACTCATTAAAGCATCCTTGTTCATTTCCATTTGCTGCTCATTTTTATGCATTTTTCCATGTTATGCTGGCATAAAAAAAGGTATTGAGTGTATCTTTTAGTAGTTGCAAAATATATATATAACAGAAAATAGATGATGTGACTAAATAGGAACAATGAAATCAAAATAGAAGTTTTGCTTCCTTAAAATAGAGTTGATTGATTTGACATACATTCTGAATTCTTGTCATATTAAATGAGGATTAACTCTTCTGAAGACTGTGGATTTGAACAAGTATAAACTGTCAGAGCATCAAGCAAGATGGATTGATGCCATTACCAGAACAGATGACTCATAGGCTATCTGATGAACCCCGAGTCCTACAGACCAGGTGGCTTTATTTTCCTTCTCACTTTCTGGTAATACAGAGAAGGTCCCTGGAGATATCTGATGTATAACATCAGATGGGAAAAATCAGGCATACTGTACCTCCTATGAGGAAATTCTCACAGAATCTGGAGTATGGGAATAAACAAAACCCCATTTTGAATTATGGGGGCATGGTTACTGTTTAATATAATACTGAGGTTGCTTTAAAATATTTTCAAAATAGTCTGTTCTACAGGCTACTGTGAAATGCAAAGTAGAAATATTTCCTCCTTAGATGTTTTTTGTGAATTCTGAATAAACATCAGTGATTGAAGCCATGATATTTAAGATCTACAGTAATTTTAATAATTTAATTACTTGTAAGGCACAAAATGAAAGAAAATTCGAATTATTTTCAAAGTATTACTGGTGGTATACAAAGCATTTAGAAACAACATTGTGATTGCTCCAAACTCACAGTATTATAATAATCCAAGCAGTCTATAGTTCTTTAATATAAAAAGGGAGCAGAATATAATACAGTTGTTGGAGTGGTGAGCTATATCATGCAACATTAGAGAATATGATTGAAAAATTCAGTCTTGAGGATGGTGGCGTGTGCTATGTGGCAAAGGAAAGTAGGTTATGGAGTATGGAAACATGAAGCTCAGTTCTTCCAGGGATGTTGATACTGCCACAATCAGTTGATACCAGTTTGCAGGATACACTAACCTTCCTGCAAATGATCCTGAGTATTGATTTGTGCCTGCAGTTCTGATATTTCAAAGATACTAATGTAGAATTCTTGAACAGAACAGTGTAGGATAGAAGAGACTTTTGGAGATTGTTTGGTCCAAACCCAACTCAAAACTCAGATGTCTCCCCACTATGCTGTGTGAAAACTTGTTCCTGCTTCCTTTTCACCATGTCATTAAAACTACTTTGTAAATGTACAGCTGCGAAGTGGGAAGGAGCTTTCCCTGTCCCTAGACTTCCAAGCTTCTGTCTTTCCTCTTCCTGGCATCCTCTGTTTGTTCAGGTGCAACTTCTGCCTGCAAGTCCTTCCATGCAATCTGGGGTTCAAGTTCTGGCAAAGGAGCCACTGATCCCATGTTGACGCTTTGCTGGTGGTGTTCAGTTTGCTCACCTCTTCCTATAGCTTCTTCAGCTGTTGACTCAGTGTTTCAACCAGAGTATTTCTGAGGTGAGGCTGCTTTTGTCCCAGCCTCAGGGAGCTGCACTAGGCACTGGGGACTTGGAAGATGTGCCGAGAGTCACCATTCATATTGAACCATGAAAAGTTGTCCCTGGTGCATCATGTTAGTGTTGCAGGAACCGTGGCAGTCATGTGCAATCTCTGGGCATTTTACCTTCTCTTCTGTTCCAACAGTCAGCCCCACCTTGCCATCTTTCTTCACTGCATTCTCTGTTTGTTATTGCTCCAGATTATTGCACCTTTGAAGGTCCCTTCAACCCAAACTATTCTGTGATTCTATGATTATTATCTGTAAACAGTCAAAGGTGAAAATACTGAACTGCAGTCAGGAAATACTGTAGAGGTCAGAAGGAGGGGGTGTGTTCCAGTAACCACAGAGATGCTGTCCATCCGTAAAAGCTGCTGCTGTTGCCATCCCAGACAGTTATGGAGCTACTTCAGCCACTAAGGACACTGGCACCTTAACAACTTTAAATTAAAAGGTCTGAAAAGCTGACAAATCACTAGAGATAATTAATTCTGTAAGATGTCCTAAGTAAACCCAAGCTAGTGCAAGAAACACCAAATTCCCAATATTATTCTCACATGTCTATGGATATAGATATGTCTATATTTATAACCGTAGATTGCACCAGAGAGCAGATGATTTGACTAATGCTTCAGTGAAATAATTTAACCATCTAAATCTCATACTGCACGTCTTTTTCTGAAGCTGTTTGGTAAAATGTGAGCATGGCTCCAAGCCCCTGAGCATTCCCAAATCTGGAAACATACCTTTGATCCAGAATTACTACTTGTAATAAATTATAAACTCAGTGTATATCTTGTTTAATAAAACAAGCAACAAAAAACCAACAACAAAACCAAACAAAAAATCCCAAAGACAAAACCAAAAGAAAACAAAACAGAAAACAAACCAAGATGCTCTTGCAAAGTGTGAATGTGAGCATTCAAAAATATCTAAATGTGTGTTAAGATCAGCATTTTTCTCCTTTTCTGTTGATGTTGGGGTTCTTTTTTTCAGTTTCTGCTTTAAAAATATATCCAACATAAGATATTGGTTTGTGTTTGATTTCTAACTCATTTTGAAGTTTCTTTAGGGTAATTTTTCACCTTATTGAATTTAGTGCTTATCCTTTTTGAACAGAAAAGGAACTCTTATTTTTTTTAAACTCCTGTCCTCAACATTAAACTCTGACATACCAAAGTTGGCTTTTGTTTTTCCATATGGTTTTTTTTTTCAGGATTTGTGTCACTGCACACAAACCAAATAATCAATTTTTTAATTAGATCTTCAGCAGTAGCAGTATATTTACCTATATTTTTCTTTTCTCAGATCTTACAGGTGCATATTTTCTTGTTGGCTTTCGCTAGAAAGTATTTGTGGTGCTGTGTACTATACTCTGTTCCTACCTGCTGATGTTGGTGTCCCATTTTTCTTAAATCTAAGTGAGGGTAGGAAGAAAAAAAAAAGGGCAAGATGGTTTTTTTTCTTTGCTAATTTCCATAAAGAAGGTTAACAGCTAACCTCAAAGGTAAAAATTATCTTCTAATGGCATGGTAACAACACTGTTAAGTGGAGCACAGAAGAATCTTTAGGAAATTTTTCATGTGAATTTGACAGTGGATTTTATTACCTGCCCCTCAAAGGAGATCCTTATTGTCTCTTGTCTTTTAAGGAAGACCCAACAATTTTGACTAAAGGAGTAAAGGAACAGGAAAGTGCTGCAAGTACTATCTACAGACACAGAGCTTTTACCTCTTCTGAATCACTAGGTCTGAAGTAGAAGGCAGGAGTAGAAACCCTAAGAGGTTTCTTTCTTTAAAATGCAAAACAAAATATGTGCAGTTTTTAAAAGAACTCTTGAACCCCTGCAGTAATGAGAAAAAATGTAATAAAGGAAATGCCAGCTTTGATTTAAATTAAAAATAATCCTTTTCTTTTTAATTATTTTTTATTTTGGGGAGTGGGGGTGGGGTGTCATTTTCCTGCCACCAAAAACCCCTAGCATACTGAAAAGTCCTGCGTAAGTACTGAATGTCTTCCTGACAAGGGGTTTTAATCAGAGTATTTCAGATCTCTGATGCGTGATTGCAGACAGGAATTGGGCATCCTCCCTCTGAGTCCAGTTATATTTTAATTTCAAAAACATGGTAATGTCACTGTGATGTTGTCTTGATGAGAGAGAGCTCCGAATCAATAAATCTTCAGCTTTCTGTGGCAGATTCCGTTGTTCAAAACTGTAGTGGCATCCCTACTCCCTGCACACTATTCCTACTTGGCATGCTTTGTAGCTGCTGTTATATGATTTTGTCCATTGCTATTTGGACAAATGATCAGATGGTAAACAACATTTGCCAAATGCAAAGAAGAGCTTTAACTTTACTACATCAATTGGTTTCCCTTCTGCTCAGTTGTTTGTTTGTGTGTTTGTTGGGGTTTTTGTTTGTTTGGTTGTTTTTTTTGTTGTTGTTGGTTTTTGTTGGGTTTTTTTTTTTTGTCTTTTTTAAACTTTTTCTGGCCTTCTGCTTTCCTAAGATGGGAAGAAAAATCTGCATTTCTGAAAGCTCTTTATGAAGAGGGAGCTTTTCTTCTTGCTCACAAGGCCAAACATGCTCTGCAACAGTGCATAAGCCCCGTCACATGCTATGAAATTCAGATTTTCTCTTCCACACTCCATTTGAGCTCCTGTCTGGTTTGCCTCCAGTACCATTTCCTCTCAGACAAAGGCAGTTTGCTTCTTCTCTTTTACTGATCTGAAGGTGAGCTATTGGCTCTTAAATCCTTTAGGAAGACTACATAACACTGAACAATTCCTTTAAAACACTGAGTCATGATGGAAAACACATGGAATCTATTGCTGGAAACACAGCAATCCATTAAATGGTTGTTGGAAATAAAAGCTTATTAAACTTTCAGCTTGAACCAAATATTATTGGAGAATTGAAGAGCATCACCTCAGTGAACCTGGCGGTGCTGCTGCACAACAGCTGAAGATGTTTACTGTGGGGTTTTGTGCTCATTGTTCAATGAGTGATCATTGTAAAGAGCTCAAATACTAAGTAAGTAATGTTTTTAATAAGTCAGTTCAAATACATTTTTCTCTCAGAAAATACACCAAATTTGCTCCTTCTTTTTTCTTCTGTAAAAAAAGGGCCTCTATAAAAAGCTTTCAAAATTTACTTAAAATTAAGTAATTGCCAGAATAAATATGATGATAATTGTTAAATTAGAACATTACAATCTTGTAAATCCTAAACCAAATGCTGATAGTCTCAAATGAAAATTAAGCAAAGTTAATGTAAATTCATATCATCAGTCTTTCTCTGGACTCATATAAACTGTTAGCACCCTTCATCTTTTCCCCTTTACTACAGTAACCAATTTCAAATACTTTCTGATGAAGCAGAATTTGAACTGCTTCCCTGTTCTTAAAATAGAAAAAAACCCCTCTTTTTGAAATAAACACTCTGTGTTGCCATCACCTTTTAAAAAACACTTGGCTTTGCTTGAGAAGATCTTGGTGTTGTCCAATTACCATCTAATCCTTTATCGTAGTACTGAACACCATTTCTAAAAGAGCATGAAGAGGGATGGAGGGGAATGTTACCCCTCCTGATTCACATCCTGTCTACAGCTCTAAGAGACCCAGTGTTGGCCAAGATTGTGTTTTAAGGCTTTCTTTGGAAAATATTCCCACAGTGGACAGGAGTAGCCCTTTCGGATTTACATTTTAGGGAGGAAATGACCCTATTTGTGCTGCTGCACATCAGGTGGTTTTCATGGTCATTCTGCATATAAAAAATGTAATGCAGAACTGTAGCATAACTGTAATAGCAATGATTATTTTTTTATGCCGAATTAAAAATCTTTAACTCACATTACTGCAATCACGTTTCAATCAAACCACATACTGGGTATGATCCAGATTCCCCCATTTCTTGTCTGTGCTTGACTGCTAATTTGAAATTTCTAATTGCATTCTTATGATCAAGCTTCCTGCCAGACTGACACCTACATAACATGTAGGAGGAAAGCTAGATGGTAAGGCTAATTATGAACTAAGGCAGTAAGGAGAGAGAGGAGGCTTATTTTATTTTTTAATCAATACTATATTTTCTCTTGCACCACCCCCAGCAGATTGTGTCTTAATTGGATTCAGTCCTAATCAATGCACAACTAGCCAAATTAAGGTCAGTTCCTGCCTGTCCAGGGAATGTAAATCAAGGGAAAGTATCTGAGGTGCCTTCTCTTCATTTTCCCCTTTTCCACAGAACAGCAAAGACCAGAAAGAATGTAAGTTCTTTACTAGAAGAGAAAAGGGTTTGCTTTTTTCCTAATTTCCTGCAAAGTGTATCATTCAGAGGGGTAGAAAGGTGAGCCATGTTCCCTGTTCTTATTTTGCTATGGTTTGCTGACTGTCACTTGATTCTTTTCTAAGTACTGCTGCAAATGTTTCTGGTCTTAGCCATGCTCCGTGATTTGATCTTCCAACACAATTCAACACTTATTTTCATATAGTTTTGCAAAACCTCCTATCCTGCCCCGGGGCATGAGACATGTATCTAGCATCATGCTATAGAAGCAATGTTTTTGTGGGTCACAACTAAGCCTTTGCTGTTTTTTAGACACTTTGAAAACATGCACATACAAAAAACCAGTTACATCAAAAGGCCCCAGGAATACCATATGTGGGAGCAGAGTTTACGCAGGTCAGGTTCTATGCAGTGTAGATAAACCATCTGTTCTAGTGATACAATACAATCCTTAAGAGAGTAATACACATATTTCCCATGCAAACTGGATTAATCTAAGAAAAAATCTAATGATACCTTACTTTAAGTTCTATATTATGCATGATACAGTGATATTTCATGTGCTTTTTTTCTATTCTAAAATTTCAGAAATACTGAGTTTAAAAGCATTAAAAAATAAATTACTAGCATACAGTGTATTTCTGGATTTGAAAGATCTTGCTTTGTCTGGGTTCTCCTGATTTATCTTTGTACACCGTAACCTGCTTGTATCAGGTTCATCATACTAGAAACCTGCAACAAGTCTGCAGGGTTGGGTTAACAAGTTACAAGACAGAGAAGTTTCCAGGCTAAGAGTCTGTGTAGAGAATGTGATCAGAAGCAAGCAGTCCAGGGGTAATGGTTGGACTTGGTGATCTTAAAGGTCTTTTCAAACGTAGTTGAGTCTATGATTCTATGATTCTAATAGAGCATGTGATCAGCAGCAAGCGAGTGTTGTAGCAGAAAGCAAATGATTACAGGGACAATAAGGCAGAGGCAGGTGCCAGAAATCACAGCTAATTAGGCAAGAGACGCAGCAAAGGAAAAAGACACAGTGGCACACAAGGTACCCAAGAGTAATCCATCCAAGAGATTCATATATGTTTCTATGTGACACTAATCAGTATTCCTGATCAATATTACACCATTTGTGCTGGCTCTTATCAGCATCTTACTCTCCCAGGTCAACAGGAGTTTGAATAAGTACAGGTGGACCACTGCAGAGCCCCATTACTGAAACTGCACCTAAAAATGAAAGCCTTTTTATTACTGACATCTGTTATATAAGTTCAGTAACGTTTCAGTTGCAATTGATATCAATAAGAGTAAGTTGAAATCCCAAGACAGCAAGCTAAATGTGAACCAATATAAATAATTTTGCTGATTTTGGTCATTCAGAAAGTGGCTCCTTAACCATTTTTATAACCATAAAAGAATCCATCTAAATAAGCTGCAGTCAATTTTTTCCCTTCAGAATATTAAATGATAAGTTACTAATGAAAAAATGGTTCTACTACTGTCAGTAAAAAATAAGGGCAGTGTATATGTGCGTTTTGTAGAATTTCTACTAACAACACAGTTATTGACTACTTCTAAAATGTGTGTTGGACTTGTTTAGTAAAATTTTGCCTAAAGTTAAGATCAAGTTCAGGAAATCCTGGGAACATCATAGCATGTTAGATGTGTATAGTGCACAAAGTTCCAAGGCTTGTATTTTTGTCTCCTGTATTTAACGTACCCATTTGTTCACACTTTGCTTAGCTTCATTGACACCTTCTCATCTCCTGGTAATGCTAAGCATCACAGTTTTGGTGGGACTACAGGGATCAAGCAAGCCACAGAAATGGAAGGATCCTACTCCCCAACCTGGTTTGATTCTCAGTTGTCTCTGGTTTCACCAGCCGGATAGCCATCTGCCCAGACAGGAATTA
>JBCJKH010015099.1:0-17112 GCA_039877255.1 Loriculus beryllinus | reverse complement strand
TGGCAGGGTAAAATAAAACAGCAATCCAGTTGTTAGTCACATATACAGTACAGTATCCCCCATTTTGGTGTTAATTGTCCAATTTCAGCAGGTTTCAAACTTTTTGCATTCTGGGTTACTATGAATTTACAGCTGGTGGAAAGAAAAAGAATAATAGAATGGTTGGGGTTGAGAGGGACCTTAAAGATCATCTAGTGCCAACTCCCCTACCATGAGCAAGGATACCTTCCATTAAAACGGATTGCCCTGTCCAGCCTGGCCTTGAACACTTCCAGGTATGGGGCAGCCACAGCTTCTTAGGGGAAACTGTTCCAAACCAAATCTCCCTTTGTGTTCCTTTATATTTTTAACTGGTATATAAAGAATTTCCAGTACAGTTCACCCTCAGAGTCTGCTGTCCCTCCCCTCACTGCATAAGCCCTGACTTGCTTCTGGGTCCAGCACTGGTGTCTGCTGCTGAATCCCACTCATGGGAGAGGCTACATCCTTTTCTCATTACCCAGGCTGTTTTCCTATTGCTAACTACTCTTATCTTTTCCTGATTCCTTCAGCAGGAATAGGGAGGTTTGAAGAGGGAATGAAAGAGCAGATTTGGGCAGTCTACCACCATTAATGAACTTTTAACCTAATACAGGAATCGAAAATGGAAAAAAGGTGGAGGCAAGTCACCAAAAAATGATCACATAAGAATCTGGACTTCCTGAATTTCTCAGCCAGCTTCACCAGCATGACTGAAGCCAGGCTGATTTATACTTAGCTTTTCATAGCTGATACACTGACATCTCTTGATGACCTTCTGGCACTGTATTAGGTGAGAGTAAGCAGAATGTTCCTGTGAGAGGAACTGTTACTGACCAAGGGTAAAAGCTAAGCAATATATGAAGACAAGAACCAGAAAAAGTGGAGCTGCAATGAACATAACACACTGATAATTTTTTTTCTGAATGGTAAAGCTGATACTTGCTAAAAGTATATTTTTTTCCCCCTGAAATACCTGTTTACACAGTTAAATATCTAATTCAGGAAATCAGATAGTTCCCTGAAATATTTAATGCACAAACACATTACTTTTCCTAATAGGAGAAACCTTTGGCTGAATGTGTTATTCAAAGTGTAGCTATTCCTGTAGATAGGCACCTTGCTTATAGTAAACAAGTGCCAACATCAGCCTACCCGAACACACAAACTGTAATTTGCATGTCTAGACTTTATTATTACAGCACTTTAGTTGCAACTTATCCCAGACATGCAAGTCAGTGTAATTTTACACTTCATTATGTCTTTTTACTCAAGCAAAATCAGCATTTAAAAAGAGCTGCAGAATTTCAGCAGCGCTAAAATGTGATGGAAATGACAGTGTGTGCCAATCTGCACAGCAAACCCATTTTTTTCCAAAATCCTTCTCTCTTCCCACTAGTGATAATCTATTCGTTTTTATGCTAGTTTTGAGATTTATAAAATCTGGAACTATAAGATAGGACTTTTGTTTTTTGCTTAAGAAATTATTCAGGCAAGAGTGTGTGAGTCTGTAGAAGTAGCCAGTTACCCAAACAGGAAAGCAGAAAAACAATCCAAAACTTAGGTTGCATCTGGAGAATGACCTGACTATAGGCCTTTTCTACTGCTCTAAATTTCCTACAATAATGTATGTATTTAACTAATACAGTTTTATAATCATCTTACTGTGTTATATCCCCTCTGGCTATGTGATAGGAGATTAAAGCAGGTCATGATTATCCCTTGTATTGCTTGGCAAGCTAACAGTCAGTGTGACCTGTGATCTGGAAGGTAGCCTTTAGTGTGCTCCAGCCACAGCTTTGAAACTGCTGCCATTTCTGATGGAGCAAACTCAACACAGAGGAGCATTCTGAAATCACATCACCTGCTTCTATTTATCTGTACTTTGACCTTCAAAGGACATACAGTAACTTGCATGTAATTTGTCCTTACTGTTCCATTGTTCTACAGGCCTTGGTGGATTACCCAGGTTGATTTATAGACAGGTGACTTCATGGGATGCACAGGCTCTTCCAAAGGAAAAAAAAAGGCCAAACCCAAACCTCCTCACAAGTCTCCACCAACAAAACCCACCTCACAAAGTTTTCTTTCTTTTGATCAGGGTTCCTTCCCCCAGATAAGTGGGATTTCTGAAGCTCCAAACCTACATCATGGAAAGTGAAGCAATCACAAGGCAAGCTCAGGGTGGTGGCTGAATAATAAATACAATCTAGGCTACTACAGCAGGCCATGAGAATAAGGGAATGAAAAAACTTACTTAATATGGCATTTACTTATTCATCCAGAATGGTAAAAAAATGTTTCAGAGGCCCCTAGGTGTTATGTTGCAAACACACCTTGAGCTAGGAAACTGTTGTAACATCCAGATGCTTAGAAAGATGTACAAGCTGCAGCCAGGAGAAAACACCATACCAGTCATTTTCAAAAGGGTGTTTCCATAAATTACTTTATTTCTCATTAAATGAGCACAGAGTCATTACCATATTAATAACAGATATGTTTATTATTACATATCCATCAGTGCGGCTTTCAATACCACTTGAAACATGCAAATCGTCCTAAGGACGAATCGGTTTTCCAGTGCTTCTTATTTAATACACAACTGCAAAGCCATTATAAATTACTGAGGAGGTATTTGGTTAAGAAATAAAATAAAACCATACTGCCCATACCATGAATGTATTCCTTCTACAAAGCAAGAGTCTGACAGCATTCACTGAAATTCCTGAATTACCCAGAGCATTTTGTGTTACATGCTTTCCTGTTATTTTTCCCTGCATTACCTACACATCTCTTGGCTTAAACCCAAATCAGTCTTTCTTTGTAAGAGGAATTTTCATTCAAAGATTGTACTTAATTTAGAAAATGCATCTATGATACTTAAACCAATTAAAATTACATAAAAAACCATGAATATGCAATAGTTTTTTAGATCTTTCCTTTGTTTAGTTTTAGATTTCTACATTTATTGACATGGCAATAATACAATTATCCCAAGGCACTAACAGACAATGTAAAATCCAGTAAAAGTGTTCTAACAATAATTTACAGTTCAAACAGTGCATATATTTCATAATGTTTGTTAACTTAATGTACGTTATCACTTAAAATTGTAAGGCAACACATTACACAGTTACAGAAATGATGTACCCCAAAATACGCTTCCAAACTCGGTGGTTCTTTTTGCTGTTAGTTTCTAATGCCTCTAATAGAACAATAATTGAGTATGGCTTGGCGAAAATGCATAGATTAAAGGCAATTACTTGTTTTCCCCCATTTACAAACCTGCTGAAATCAGTATTTTGTAAAGCATAATGCAAAATATTTAACACTTTGATCCATTCCAT
Source organism: Loriculus beryllinus (assembly GCA_039877255.1). Classification (NCBI taxonomy): domain Eukaryota; kingdom Metazoa; phylum Chordata; class Aves; order Psittaciformes; family Psittacidae; genus Loriculus; species Loriculus beryllinus. Next base: position 13,747 of record JBCJKH010015099.1, on the reverse strand, counting down.
AGTAGGTGGTTAGCAATAAGGCTGTTAAGAACTCTGCAGTGAAGGCACTGAAGTTCAAGTGATAAGGCTTCATTTTTAAGCTAGTTCTGCAGTCTTCAAGAGCACAACTTCAGGTCTTGAAAGCAATTGCAGTCCTCACTGAGAAACCTTTCTCCTCTACTCCATTTTGTATGCTCATCTTGACATAAATAGCCCCTTCAGAGGGAGAGTAGTCCTTTTCTTCCACTGATGCGAAGAAAGTTGGCTGCATTCATCATGACTGACAGGCTTTTTTTAAAAAAAATCCAAAAAGGCAGCACCTTTTTTACACACCTAGCTAAGCTTTATTTGCTTTAACTTGCATTACATAGTAATAATTAATCTAATCTACCTTTAGGCAAACCCGCAATTAAACACCCTCAGCGTGCTTTTGTGCCAAAGCAAGGAGGAGATAATAATAGCAATCTTAACCCTGAAGCCTGTGATAGTTATGTTGAAAGGAACAACAGCCCGTCTGCACTGCTCTGTGTGGTTAAAAAAAGCCCTGTTTCTCAGACTGTATCCCATGATTTCCCAATAAGCATTGTACATGTGGTTAGCTGGAATAAAGAAGAAAAGAGACAATTAATTGCAAGTAGCAAAAAATTAGCTTCATAGCACCAGTGCACATTTGCCAAGAGCTCCAGTGAAGGAAACATTTTACATTAACAAAATACTCTTTCAGTTGGTATAATGCTAAGATCATACCTACAGAACCTTCCACAAACTTTTCTTAGTTTCAATCAATATGAAATAAACACAGAGGTCAGACAGACGACAGTATTATTGCAGCTTTACAAGTGAACAATTCAGCTAAAGAATCATGAGTGTATTCATGGCAAATGCAAGGTGACTCTTTTCCACTTGCAGGACAAGAAAAGGCTCTACAGGGCTAAAAGCACACACACGCAGTTGCCACAGCTGATTTGATGCACAGGGTTTTGCTTGTTCAGATTTGGGTTTGTTTAAGCATGCATTAACTTGATCAGGTGCCAAAGTCCAAATATATGAGAACAAAATGTGCCAACTGTGCTGGTATGACGGTATAAATTAGCACAGTCTAAACTACAAAGTGTAATTTCAGGTCTAGAAGCAGTACTGCAAATGCTGGCAAGTTCATAATGAAGTTCTGATTCATATTTCTTAGCAATAAGTTATTAAAATGGAAAATAGAACTTTAGATGAACTTTCATGTGAGGGTCCTTTTAATGGCCTGATACAGCTCTCCATGAAGTCAATGAAATGGTGCCTACTGACTACAAAGAAGGGTGGATCAGACCCAAAATGAAGTATACTAAAATGTCTCAAAGCATGTGCCAAAGTCTGTATCCATTCGACAAAACAGTTAATGCCTGCTTACATGGTACGCCTCCATCACCAAGACCAAGTTCAGAGAACTATTCTCAGGTACTTAGTAAAAGCTAAACACGTATAGCCCATAAAACTCATCACTGCTACTCTTACCCCCACACCTGCAGGGTGCAGTGCACTGAGTTCAGAGAAGCCTTCTCCTGAAAGGAAAAGGGCCCATTGTTCTACACCTTGTCACCTTCCTAACCCAGGGGAGCATCCTCCTACTTACCTGTCCTCAGTTCTAGCAATCACTGCACTTCTTAGCAGGCTGATTCAAAAGTTTACTTTTTTTCAGACAGTCAGGAAACTGAGTTACGGACCTTCATGGAAGGGTCCAAAAGAGATAATTTCAAGCACTGACCAAGGATCAGTGGCTCCAACTCTAAATACCTAAATGTCAAATAGCGGTATGCACTATCGTTACAAAGTGACCTCTGTATACATAAGGTTTGGTCAGGAGGAGGGAAGAGTCTTGTGTACTCAGTAACAGAGGCTGCAACTCTAAAATGTACAATCATGACTACATCTTCCAAGTGTTGTTTCAGATTATCATAGCACCATAGAATCATAGAATAGTTAGGGTTGGAAAGGACCTTAAGATCATCTAGTTCCGACCCCCCTGCCATGGGTAGGGACACCTCACACTAAACCATGCCATGCAAGGCTTCATCCAACCTGACCTTAAACACTGGAATGGAGCATTCACAACCTCCCTGGGCAACACATTCCATTCCCATTAATGCAGCTTCAAGATGCAGGAAAATGGTGTAGTAAAATAATTCTTTCCAATCCCACTGGCTGGTTGGTTTGAGGGTGTTGTTTAGTTGGGTTTTACTGTCCAAGAATGCTGCCTCATCAAAAGATTTTCAGCTGATTTGAAGTCTTTTCTGTCATGTTGACAAGCATTATTTAAGTGTCACATTTTAATAACTTTATATTTTAATGAATTCTACATTATCAGTTCTGTTCATTCCACAGAACTGACAATGGGACAGTGATTCAGTATCAAAATCATTCCACCTAATCCTTTTAAGTGCCATTGTAATATGCTGCTTCTTCCAGTCTTAGATGGTCCAAGACTCACTGAAAAATCTTACTAATCAGTAACACAGCTCTTTAATCAGTCATAAGTACTTCTGTAATCTTTATCTGCCTGTTTAAAAGGTCTGCCTTTAATAACTAGTTTCTATAATCCTAAGTATTGTTGAAATAAATGTATCTTATGATACATAAAACCACAATGTTTTTCTCAACCACAGGAGTACTTCAACAGTCCCCTTGCAAATAAAGATGATGTTAAACAACAGCTATTAATGATGGAGATTTTAAAATCAACAGGTGTAATTTGTATCCAAAATAACTGGCTAAAGCCTATGAAGGAGTCTAATATTTTTCAGTATATCTTGGAAAATTGAGGACTGAAAGAAAAGTAAGTCTGGAAACACTGCTAAGCTTCTGGAAGTTGGGAGAAATGAGCACCTTGTAGACAAGGCAATTTAACAAGATTCTGTTGTACAAGTACACACCAGGTAAATGCATAACAAACATGACTGAACCCCCTGAAATTAGCAATTACCAATTTATCTTTATTTGGTACGTACTAAAGATGCTACTATTTAGTAAGTAAACTGATTTTACAGTCATTCTTCTTAACCCCAGTTTATCACTATGCTTTTTCACCTCAGTCACCCCTGTTTTCAACTGCTTTTACAGTGAAGAGTGTAAGGAAAAACTTCCCTCTTCCCAGGAAAACTCCCCACAGATCAAGTGTTTCTGTGTTTCACAACTTCAGCTTTGCCAGTGTTAAAAAATGTCAAATCACATCATGATTCAGTTATATTCCTACTATTTGAACTGTACCTGGCAAACTGAGACTTTGTTCCATGTTTGTGAACATGGCTTCTCTTCCAAAATACTGCAGCACAGCTACATGTTCTTAGCTGCTGGTCACAGTTTTCTTTTTGTCCTTCTCCTTGTGCTGTTGCACTGATTATTACCTCTAGCACATCACTGGTTTTTATATTGTCAGCTTTGTATTTGAGGCCTAAATTAATCTTCCTGGATGAGATTATCGAGGACCTTCACTGAACATGTAGTATCTCAAAACTATGGTCACTTACATTTCAGTGTTAATTATGGGGACAAAAAAAAAAATCAGCACCCTTTGTAATTTTCAGATTTTTTTTCCTATTCTCCTCTGGAGGAGGATGCTTCATGATACACCCAGTTCATCTTCACATGCAAATACTTGCTTTCATTGCACCTGATGCAAGGAATGCTTGCTGGACAATTATTCTGGTAGCCCTGCCAACCTAGGAAGACTCTTTCCCTTCTGAAACATGAAGTGTCCACTTTGTACTGTTGACTCAGTTGTTTATTCTGGGGGAGAGGAACACACATACTGTATGAGGAAGCTAATGCACACTAAAATTCAGCTTCCACAAACCTAGCATTAAAAGCTGTATTTTAGATTTTGCCCTGGTTAATGCACAGAGTCACAAATAGCTTACAAAAACAACTGCTGGGATGGGAGAAAGCAGGGAATGACTAAGCAGGGAGAAAGAATGGAATTAAGCTGCCTCACACCAAAATAAATGGTGTAACAACAGACTGAGAATCTGTAAGTTTCTCATTTCAACCCCATCCACAGATTTCCAGCTTACACAAGTTCTATGAGTCAATCCATGAATGACTACGTAAATCATTCATTGCTCGTACATCTACCGAGCCTCGCCTTTAAACACAAAACAACGCAACCAGCTCCTTTCACATGCATTCGCAGGCCAGGCACCTTTCCAAAATCAAAGAAATCTAGGGTACTTCTCCAGAATCAAAGAACTGATACAGTTACCACAATCTATGAGGATTTCAGCACAGATTTAGATCAGCAGTTCAACAGTCATAACTATAGAATTATTTCACAACTTCATATTAAATAAGATTGACAGACATAATTTTAGCAGCTTTTGTAGCTTCTGTCTCACCTATTTTTTCCAGAAGTATTTTTAACAACTTTTCGGAATGACTGATTTGCTGAGGATCTTGTAGACATAGTTCTAGGAGAAGCACGAACAAAAGTAGATGGTGGCGTCTTAGGGATCTTCTTTACTAAATGAGTCACCCACTTCTTCTGTTCATCTTGACAGGATGCCAATAGCAGCAAGTCTCTTGCTGAAGTTACATCATAACTCACTGTAAGTAGAAAGAGGAAGACAATTTCATGAAAACTAGGACTCATTATCAAAATCAGAATTATGACCTGCCAGGTGTGCCACTGGAAAGGCACATACTTGTTTTGGATTTGTTTATCCATTTCCATTTTGTTTTCAACAAACAGCAGGGGAAATTATGTATATAGTTTCCTTCAATATTTGTCACTCTGCATTAATATTCTTGAGTCTAACACTGATATTCAAGAAATGAGAAAACTTACACTAATTGTAGTCTTAATACACTGAAAAGTTGTGTGGGTGCCTTAGGGTGAGTTCCAGAGTAGAAACTTAAAGGCTTCACTTCAGAGGACCACAGAAGAAACCTTTACTTCAATCTGTGAAGTGCCTGAAGTACTACTCTTCAAGGGGTTGACACAGCTTGGTGATGTGGCCACTGCATTGTCCCTTGTGTGAGCCATGTGTAAGAAAAGAGAGAATGGTCTGGGGATCAAGGAGCTGCCCCGTACTTCAGCACAAATGTCTGGAAATCCTTGTGCTCTCAGGGCCCTCAGCAGAGCCACATCACCCACACCACCAATGGCCTTCCAACAGATGCCTGCTCATATGCACTGTTAACATTTGTATTTTAATAGCACCTTTCACATCTAAAATTATACAACTAAGGAGTAGAAAACATTTAAATTCAAGTGTTTTTATCTGCCTCCAACAGTTTAGTAGGTTTATTAAATTATGCAGAGAATAGAGAACTCAAAACCCCTTACTCATACCTTTGCATGGTGCAATTAATTCCTCTTTTTTATCCAAGTGGTCTCTGTGGCACTTTACGTGGCATCTTCGACATTCTAGGGCAGCAGGAGGTTTAAAGACATGCCAAAGGGGTTTGGCACAGGCCTCGCAGTTGGCTGGGAAGTGGTATAACGTTGGAATAAATTCATGGCCTTTGTGATTCAGAAAATTTGTCTTCTCTGCCGGCTGTACTGGTTCTACCTCCAGCTCCTTCCTGCATTCCCCCTCATTAGCATAGAGAATCTGAAAGAGAAGACTGCTGTGTTACTGTTGAAGCTCTCTGTATTTTTATACACTTTTCAAAGAAGCTGCCAAACCTTTTCAAGAGGGGTAAATAAAAATAAAAGTACTCTTCTTTTTACCTGGAATATTTTAGGAATTTCTTCAGTTTCCGCTCTATACACATCTCCTTGAGTTACAGGCCGGACATGAAACAGCTTACTAGATTAAAGAAACATGATTCAGAAAACAATGAAAGGCTAGCTGTGCTTCTAAAACAGTTATCAAAGTGTTTTTTAGTTCTTACAGACCTTACTTATGTAAGCTTTATAATAGACTTCAAGCTGTAATGGGATTTTAAACTAATTCATAAACTATATAGATCTTGTCTTCCCAATTAAGACTAAAATATTTCATAGCATGGAAAGAGGGTTATCTTACAATGGGTTCAAGATCCATCACAGCAAATTTACATGTGAAAAAGACTTTAAAATTCTTGCTCAGAGCACTGGGAAGTCTTATTATTGCTAGAAGAGCTTACTGATAACCCTGTGTGATAGCCATATGAAGTCCAATGCTACTCAGTAATTTATCTGTTTTTACTGAATCATGTTATCAGCTAATAAATAATCAATACCAGAGCACCACAAAAATGCTATCTGGGGCACCAGCTGTTGAAAATGCTATAAAACTTAGAACAAACATCATTTTATACTGGGTCAAGACTAAGTCCATCTATCCCAACATCCTGTCTTCAACAGATGCCACAACAGATATTAATAAAAAGAGAGCAAGAAACAGCTCAAAGAGAAAATAACTCTTTTCCTGGTTATGAGCAATTGGCAGCTTAAGCACTTCCTGAGTTTGAGATTCCTTCCAGACCACTGTATTTGCTAGTCACTGACAGACCTATTCATGAAGTTTAAAACCTTTTTTCAATTACTACTCTATAAGGTCCCATAATGTCAATCAGCTGTTCAAACATCACAGTCATGTATCAGCATTGGGCTTCACTGATAACTGACACAGTTTTCCTCATGTATAACCAATGTAAAGGGATCACAATTCATTTATTTTGTCATTCTAGACCAAAACCATCTGGAAAAGCTAGAAATGCTTTGGGCTTGATTAACACTGATCCTTTCTCAGACAGCAAGAAAAAGGTATGAGGCAAGGGGATGAGACAGGAAATCAGCTGAAGGAACTGGAAACACCTGTCCTTACACTGAATCATAACAAGACATATGTCCCTCACTATCTCTGAGCCTCCTCTGTCATAATGAGGTTTTCCTTTCTGTGACTACAGTGACTACAAACAGTGCCATACTATCATGCATTTAACTTTTTTCTAACTTTTAGCAACAGCAGGCCAAAGATAAAGTAGTATCTTCTGTTAACAGCACCCAAAATACAGTTAAACAGATGTTTTCCAAACAGTATGGGAAATTAAAAATTATTTATTTAATTTTAATTCCAAGCTTCTTGATTTGTTATGAGTTACCTCACATACAATCACTTTTGCCAATTTGTATCCAAAATTAACAGTAACTTTACTTACTCTATATCTAGTACCATGGATGGATTAGACTGGTCCTTGTCCTTTTCATCATTGTAGAACAGTATCTTTTTACTGCTCACCACAACATACTACGGGAATAAGGGATAAAACCAAGTTAAAATTGCACTGTTTTAGAGCACAAATGGACTGCAGGCCCTACTTCCAGAAGAATTCCCAAATGCTGAGTATGCCTTCAGTGTCCACTCCCCAACCTCAAAAAGCCCAAGGATGCTGTCTTCAACCTAAAGTACACAGACATCCTTCCAGAGCTGCTCACAATCGCACAGAATTACAAACAAAGCAAGATGCTCAGAAAGTTTGTAACCAATACACCAGCAGTTAAGATCCAACACCTCTAACCTAAGCATTTCCCAGTGAGTTCAAGACTAGAATTCTCTACTCTCTGCTGCCAAGGTGAACAAATAGCTTATTTTCAGTAACAGGATTATAAAGAAGCTTACTCAAAGGACAAATGGGATTTTTAATGGTTCCAAGATGACCACAATAAAGCATTTCCTCATTCACCTGCTGTAAATTTGCACAGTGTTACTACTACAGATTTCACACTGAACTTGAATTTTCTTCTTGGCTTTCTTTTTTCTGCAGTAATGTAGAAACACTAAATTACTCTAATTACTTTGTTTCTTAAATGCGAGCTGTAAAACCATTCACTGTATGTCTACAAAACTTCTCAAGGGAGTTGAGGAAGAAAAAAAAAACCCCTTCATTTGTACCTGTTTCTTCCAGCCATGCCGCTTTATATTTCCTCTGTTTGGTATCGAAAGCCAACCTTCCAGTCTTGATTCTGTTGGTTTGGGGTTTTTTTTTAAAAAAGCATATTAAATAATGCTATAGAATTATAATAACAAAGCAGAACAGCACAAAAGCAAACTATTACTAGAAAGGAAGATGTACTACATGCAGTAATAGGCAATTACCTATTCAGCAAAGCAGAATAAAAAGCATAGCTAAATAAAATGAAGATATAAGCATTTACTACATGCTTCATCACAAGCTAACATATGATGATACAGTTGCTGCAAAATAAAATGAAGCTGTTTTCCTTGATGCCAAAAGCTAACACTGTATGTAAATAGTTTGCAAAGAGCCAAGCTGTAAAGACTTTGCTTCAGATATGTGTTACTGCTTAAAAGGAGGACGATTAAGAGATTTTTCAATATAAACACAATTTAACATTTGGAGAGGCTACATGAAAATACTCAGCAGGAAGATGCAAAAAGTAAAACAAATCAGATCCACATTTTCCAAGGGATACAAAAAAAAGGAGAACACACAAGAGCAAGCAAAGTTGCAAAGTTACACGGTTGTCCCGTTACTCACAGAAGGTAAGCATAGGAGATAAATAAATAAGGAGTGCAGGAAGAATCAACTAGATATAAAGAATAAAAGACAAGTGTTTTACTCAAATTGTCAGTGGACAATTTTCCAAAGAGTAATGTAATAACGTATTTTCCTACCATAAAACTACTGAAATAATTTAACAATTACACAAAGAAGCCTCAAAAAAAAACTAGCATTCTGCCTATTGCAACTCAGTATTTAAACACTCCTCAGCTAACTGATACTGGGGTTTGAGAGTTCTTTTAAATTCTGAAGCTAGGTAATAGCAGTAAAAAGCTGTTGTGATTCCATGAATCTGAAATTACACAGTAAAGAGTCTCACAATTTTGTAAAAGTGAGAATACAGTAATGAAATTTTCACTCCATAATTATAAAATTTCACAACTGAGAAAAAAACTTGTCCATTTTTAAATGTTGTGTGATTCTGTGGATGCACCTTCACAATAAGCTGAACTGGCAACACTGAAAATTTCAAAAACATTAAGTGAGAATCTCTCAAAACATCTTCCACAAATATGTATGTAAGAAGGAACTACTGATTCCTTTTATTCCTCTGACATAACTCCATGTGAGGTACATCCAAGCAAGCTCTGAAAATAACATCCAAATATATATTAAAGATATTGTCCATGCACTTTGTTTTGTAAAATAATGAGGTTAGCAGCCTAGCCTTGCATAAGGCATTAAAATTAGGCATAAACCCCCCCTTCCAGCATAAGCCTGACAGGATACAATATTTAGAAGTGGACTACGCTTAAAAACATAGAATCATTTCCTAATATTTCTCCACAGAAAGTAACTTCAAAATATTTGGGGATTGCTGAACTACTGAAATTCTCATTGGAAGAATGGCATTCCAGTAAGAAAATTTCATAGAAAAATGAAGGAAATTTGTTTCCCTGCCTCTCATATCTGCACAAGAACAATGGGGATTGGGAGTTTCACCCCCCTAGGCCCTTCCCCAGTTCCTGATATTCAGTATCTTTGGAAAAGGAAACCTATTTTCTTCATAGGATCACAAATGATGCTTACCCTATTTCGAATATTTTGAACGAATGAAAAACATCAAGAGAAGGTTCTTCAATTTTTAGAAATTTTATAAATATCCTAAAACTCAAGTCCTTCATTGTAAAAGAACTGATTAATTGCCTGATTAATTGCTAATAAAGAACTGATTAATTGCTAATAAAAAATTGCTATGTAGTTCTAATAAGGAACATAGTATGGACAATTGCAGTTCAAAAGGAATAAAGAATGGATGATGGTGATTTGAAAGGAATAATTACACATCTGTCCAAACTGTGGTATATGAAAATCTGGAAAGATCCAATAATGGTAAACTTTAAAAGATGCACCAGGTACTATGTTGCCTTTTAGAGTCAGTGTGAGTTTTTCTAAGGTCACTTCTATTTCAGCACATTCTGACAGAAATTTCAAAGGAAGTAGAAAGTTGGTGAACCATTACAAATGAATTGGTTGACATTCTTTTCTGCCTACTACAAATCTATTTTAGTAAGCAAATTTTATCTGTATGAGAGATGATTTCTGAGCTGTGAATAACATTCTGCAGTTGAAAATAACAATTTATGAATGTATCAAAGCTAACATCCGTCTGGAACCAAATGTACTCTTGAAAGGGTAGATAAGTCCTTCCCTTCCAGCCTCATCACAAAGGTTTGTCTCAAGTAATATTTATAGTGTATTTTAATTTCCCTTGACAGAGTTAGCTAGCAAAACTACAAATGTTCATCTGGCCATTTCACAAATATTTGATCCAGAAAAATAATATTTATGAGTGTTCTGATTAAGTAATTAAGAAAATATGGGCTATCTAGACTATTAAAAAGATTCTTCTATTCTTGTCTTTTAAAGTAGGCTCAAAACTATTGCCTGACAACATCCCAGTATTTTGGAAAGAATCCCAGAATAGATAGTTCATATTTTCCCAATCCAGCAAATCCAAGACAGGCCTCAAAAATATCTGATAGCTAGCTGGACCTGAAAAGAATATGAAGAAAGGATTCCATAAAGGCTACAGATCTTAGAATTATCTCTGAATATATATATAAATGTGGATTTGCATTCTAAATATCTTCATGGCTAGTATTCATATTGCCAGGATTCACTGTGATTCAGTATGATAAATTTGACTTCTAACAGTAAGTCTTCAATAGAATCACAAAAGACAGCCATGACTATAACAATTTATGAGACTTTTCATTGTTTTGGAGCTAAGTAACACAGGCGCTTTCATGAGCAGTAAAGCATCTTTTTCCAGTGTTCAAGAATTCCTACGCCCCAGACTCTTCCATAATAACCACATAACTAGAGATACTACCTTGCTAATTCTTTCCAGTTTACCCTTCTCACTGGATTCTTTCCTTCCTCAGGCTGTCTTACTATAATTTCATGTGGATCTCACCAAGGACTGCTGGCTGGATCTTGCTTTGAAGTTTATTCAGGTGATAGGTATTTGCTATCAGAAATTTCAGAAATTCCTATGTTTCATGCTCCAAAAAAACCCTATGGACTTAAATGGTCCATGTTTATTATTCAATTCTATTCTTGTGTAAAATATGATTTATAACCTATGCTGTAAAATATTATGCAGTGCAGTTAAACCTGCAGGACAGCTCAACTTCTTAAATTATGTTGCCAGCCAGATGAAAAGAATTAATTTACAACAAGTGCCCTGTAACAACTAAGACAAAATCCTTTAAGTTCCTGATCAGGGTTTGTCTTGACAGAGAAGAATTCTGTTTACAATCATGTAAGCATTCAGATTTCCTAAGTCCAGCCAGGAGGGAGATGCATTTCAAAAGCATCAATAAAAAGCAAGTATTTCAGCTGTTTCAGCAAGAACTCTATTGACACTGGAGACATCAACTGAGACATGAGCTGCTATCTGAATCAATTATCAGGAGTGTGAGTTACACAAAATGCCTGGAACTGAACACAAGGAAAACCTTTGTCCACGTCATGATCCTTCCCATCTGGAGAAGCAAATGCCTAAGAATAGTCTGTATTGTCCAAATGAGTCAATCCCTATCTTGAGAGTACCTAAGTGGCTCTGGAAGCCATCAGAACTTGAGACGGTATTTAGTTCAGTGACAGACAGAAACGACCTCCAAGTGATATGCAGCTGCAAGGTGTGTTACTGTGTGATTTTTCTGTATCTATCACTAAATATCTACCACAGAAAAAAGTACCTCTTAAACAAGATGCTTTTCAAAGTGCTCTGAAAGAATGTCTATGCTCAGGTCACAAAAATGACGGGAACTTAGCACACAGCTGAAGACAAACAACTTCATAGAACTGAATTGCGGCAAATGAACTGCTGTGGCATGCCACCTTTCCTTTTGAAGACTATAATTACTTGGTTTGCAGAGAAATAACTACATGCTGGATAATTTTCTCTTTCATTGGATACTTCTACTTTGAAGATTCGCTTTCTTTTTTGTCCTCACAATACTAGTGCAATCCTTCTCTACCCTCTACTTGGCTCTTTAGCAAATGTGAAAACTGACTATATATACCAATGTCACTTAATCTCTTTTAATTTGAAAAGCAGCAGCATGTAAGGATATGATCTAAATCTAGACAAGTCTTAACACGTTTTAGAGGTCCTACCTATATGACACAGTAACACCGTCAGCACAACTGCAGTAAAAAGCTGAGGCATGTGTGGAGAAAAGAGCAAGAAATAAGACAAGAGTAATGAAAGAGTATTTAAAAAGAAATAGAGGGGTCATGAGTATAGAAGATGAAGACCACAAGAACTTCCAGTAACTCTGTTGTCCTAATAAACAATGAAGATGATACTGCACATACCAAAATTTCTGCCCCCAAAATTGAAGTGGCAAGTAATAGTCATAGTCAGAAGCCATACACATCTCCAGAGGTGAAACTGAAAATAACGGACTGTAACGACGCAGACAAAAAGAGCTTGCTCCTACAGCCTTCCTAAGATCTTGGGAGACAACAAGGTCAATCTGACATACTACTGCCCTTAAGAAGAAAATGGAGAACCTGACTGAGTTCTCCTTTTTCTTGATTAAGTTCTAACTGGAGCTTTCAGTTTTCCTTCTTTGTCTAGCTCAAATCTTGCACGTGGAGGCATCACATGTTTTCAGTGTAATACACAACAGCCATCAAGCTGAAATTGGCTGATAAGCAAAGCAAGAAAGTTCAAAACTATCGTCTTATGTAGAACAAATCTAGTCTTTTCTTGGAGAAAAAAATTAAGCTTTCAATTTACAGGAGGTCTGAAATTATCAATAAAAAATATGAACTAGTGTTCCTCATTTAGAGACACTATCAAATCATTATGCTTGATTCCAAATAGTAATTTCAGTACAGAAAAAACATTAAATAAAACCCCTCTGATTTCTTTTTCTTAGCCCAGTTAAATGGAATGCACTGATAATTAGCATCTATCGAGAAACTCCTGAGAAATACTGACAGTTCAGAAATACCAGAGGGAGTTTCCTATCAGGTGACAGCTAAGAATAAAAATGTTCCTTCACCAATCTAGTAATTCTAAGAATTCCCAATACTGAGTTTTGATGAAGTCTGGTCCAGAAGACATTTTCAATAGAAGTAAAACAAACATTTACTTTACAAGATGGCAACTACCTGAGCGTTTTACAGATCAAGATTCAGAGCACAAAACACTTCTTGGACAGAATGGAAGCTGTGAAGAAAAGACTGTATCACTACCCAAATAAAAATCTATTCTAGAAGAGATTTCACTTAATTATGAACTAAAAATCTAAAAATATACTATGGGGAAGACAGGACATGAAAACAGACACAGAAAGGAATAACTACATAAAAACATACACTGTCTGGTAACCTACCTGAAATTTCATCACTCTAAGACCCCTGGAAAAATTCTAGAATGTGGCAATCTGAGAAGCATGAAGTGCATTAACAGGAAAACAGACAACTAAAATAATTCTATTTACTTTTATCTGATTATTTGTCCACTGAAGTCTTAAAATATCCAAAATAGTACACTATTTATGTATGCTTGAATATATTTTTCTACAATAAAATCAGACTGTAAATCTGTAAGACAATTTATTAATAACTTCATGCTGAATTATAAAATTACTTAACTATGCAAAAATATAAACCTAGCTCCAACATCTGGAAATTGTTAAGCACAGCTTATTATCACCGAACAGATTTTCCTGTATCTAGGAGATACAGAAGTGGATCATGTGAAAGTACTAACTGATTGCGATTTTCAAACACTGGGGAGGAAGAGATCACT
>JBCJKH010015098.1:0-17942 GCA_039877255.1 Loriculus beryllinus | reverse complement strand
ATCTAATGCTGGACAGATGCAGTACCATGCGAGCTTTAAAACGGTGCTACCCACATAGCTCTCGCTCCTCTCATGCTGCTTTTACAATGATGGAATCTTCATAGCAGTGATTGGATCCTAGGGAGAGGATTATATTGCTCCTGTTCTGTGAAAACTCTCCTTCAGATGACTGTTCATAAATGAAAGTGCTACTGGAGTAGTTAAAGAAGACATAAGCAGTCCGAGATTTAATTGAATTATATATGCACTAATCTAATCACTGTTAAGAAGTATAAACACGTTAAATATTACTACTAACTCTACCCTTTCTGGTCCTGGGGTAAAATCTTGGGTGTTAGCCACCTCAGGTTTCTGGCAATATGCTACGGTAGCAGCAGCAGCTATTGCATCGCTTACTAAGCTATCAGAAACTAGAACTTCACTTGCCTCTGTGCAGCCCTCTGAAGGCTGATTTGCATCTCAAGGGCAGCTTGTCTGAACAGCAATTTCACTAAAATAAGGTTTACTGGGAGTAAGGAAATAAATAGAGTAAACCTATGAATGCTTTGTTTGATATGCCTACATTTATATTTTGTGCAAATGAAATGAGACAGGAAGATCTTAAATAATGTTACAGAAAGAAAACACTAATGCACGTCCTTTCTCCAGAACACCCTGTGGCTCTGATTCCAGAATCATGTTTCTAACCTCCACATTTTACTCAACTACCTCTGTTGTCCTTCTTGTCTCCCATTTGATTTTCCAGCTTTTGAGACATTAAGGCATCTAATGCTTTTTGTTCAGACATGCTCTCATTTGTGCTGGGGTACATGAACAGGCACATGAGCATGCACACACCATGCTCATGCACAGACCTTTGAATTAATGCTTTTTTTCCACGTCTATTTATGGGAAAACATTAGATTTTTTAATTATCTTTTGATGGTTTATCAAGTCACTTAGTAAGCCCAAAGAGGCTATATTTTCAGAGCATACTTGTATCAGGTATGATAAGCCACATTTATTATGCACTGACAAAGTATTTTTCTTCTACCGGGCAGTATTTTTCTAGAGCTGCTTCTCATCGACTCACTGTACAGTTTTCTTAGATATTATTTCACTGACAAGCTTACTTTGTCTGGCATATCTTTGTAGAGGCATTACTATGGGTAGAGATGAAAAGGTTTCAACAAAGTAATTGAGGAATAACATAGGTCGCTACTGGGTTCCTGTTTTTAATGTTTTGACCATATCCTGCCTTTCTGCTTTTTAATTATTTCAAAGAGCACCTTTAACATATACTGAGACAGATAGATAATATTCTTTTCAAAGCATGGAATTACAGGCTGCAGTTTTATAGCTCACGGCAAGCAGCCTAGAGGACTTATTAATACTTGATGAATCCCTCTCAACGTCTCAGCAGTGAGGAGAAGGCAAACAACACACTGGATGACTGATGCTGTGCCTGCCAAGGAGGAACTTTAAAGCATGTTTCTCTCTTAAAAAAAAAAGTCTAAAAAAAATCTTGTCTGGGTGTGATCCTGCAGCAGTAATAGCATGGGCTGAACAGAGACACAATCTCTGCCTTATTGTACAATAGAAAGTGCATTAACAAATGGTGTAATACTGCAATAGCAAGGTTTTCAGCCTTTATTCTCTGCCTCCTCCCTACCCACAAAGTTCTCTAGGTCTCTAAGGCAACCCCTTTCTGGCAATGTATGTCTGCATACCATTGCCAGGCTCCAAGCTCCAGTGTGAGGTGGGCAGAGGGGGCTTACCTTCTGCTTCTCTGCTGCAGGGCAAGCACAACAAGGTGGAAGGGTAGAGCTGACAAGCGAGACAGTAACCATTAGGTCCTGCTTCTCACCAGCTTCATTCATTTAGCAGCTGTGTGGGCTGCCCTGAAACCTAATAAAGCCTTTTCTGAGATCTTT
Source organism: Loriculus beryllinus (assembly GCA_039877255.1). Lineage (NCBI taxonomy): Eukaryota > Metazoa > Chordata > Aves > Psittaciformes > Psittacidae > Loriculus > Loriculus beryllinus. The sequence continues at coordinate 16,029 of JBCJKH010015098.1, read as the reverse complement.
AAGGTATTCTGGGAAGTCTGGGTTCAAAATTCCCCTCTTCATATACACATCACAACTGAAACAGACAAATATAAAAGATGTATATAGGTGCCGAAACCTAATCATTGTTGAGCCAAAGAATATACAAATGAAAACTAACTTTATCACCACTCTTAAGTATCATTTACTCTCTGAATCTTGTAATTCCAAACAGCCTGTTATTCCAATCTTTCATTGTTTTTCTGCTCCAAATCATGGAGTGTCTGTCTCTTGTGCAGCTGGTTTCCTTCTGCTCTGTTTCTTCTTACTCTCCTCAGATGTCCTGACACACATACCCTTTGTCAGATGAAGCACATGGTCAGACTTACTTAGCTGTGTGCTTACTTAACCCTTGGAAATTAGGCTTGAGAGATCCTTACTTAGGTAAGTAACACCATATAGGCAGAGGATCATGCACATTTTCTGCAATTAGATTGCAGAACAGACCTATATTTTCTTCTAAATTAAATTTTTGGTCACATGGACATCTCACAGAGTACCTCATATCAAACAAAATCCCTAAACTGCACATGAGCTCCTCAAACTACAGGAACCAAGTTGTAACTCTGCTTTGTAACCTGTGTGCCAAGTCTACTTTGAAAGGGATGCTAGTAATATATGTTGAAAAGGTATGGCCATTTCTACTGCCGTGGCAATATTCAACTTCGAATAAGAACAGTTTCAACAAAATACAATTTAATTAATCCATCTGCATCCATAAATTTGCCTTTTTCTTATCTCATTTTGGTTTTGTAATCACAACATATTGGAGCCAAAAAAAAAAAAAAAGAATTCCACTCCAGGTCATAATGAATAATTGCTTAAGGTGGTGATCAGTATCAATCTATATAGGAAGCCAAAAGGAAATCAGTAAATGAAAACATATACTTAGAAAAAGGGATTTTGGCAAATGCTGAAATTAGTATTGGATAGAAAAATATCTAATTGTCTGAACCATAATTTTTAATTCTCAGGTCAATCCCTGATCTAAACATATTGCAATTTAGGATCTGAATTATGTGAGTAAATGAATCCAATAAAGAAAACAGCTTGTTACACCATTTAAATCCTGATCATATGAAAACATTTGTTACACAGACCAGACAAAGGATTTCTGAAGAAGAGAAAGACTGAAGTTTCTTCCCTCAATAACAGCATAAAAGACAAATCCACTGGAATCCATTTGTGTACATGGATAATCCACAGCCAGGGAAATGTGAGGCTCATCAGATAACAACTTTTCCCAGCTCTGAAAGGTGATATGTTGGAATAAAAGGACTTTTTTCTTTTTTTTTTTTAATGTACTATGTATTGTAGTGAGTGGACCAAATTAATTCTTAAGTTACACAAGTGCAATTCCTCTTGAACTCAATGCATTAAATGTCCCATATCCTCCTGATTACAGTGACCTCTGCTGCTCTTCTGTACCTCCTATAGTTTTTAAAATGTCAAAAACATGTGTAGGCTCATAATGTTATCAGTGATGATAAATTAGAAAAATAAAATTAAAAAAACGCAAACAGCCAAGAAACCACCGGAGCCACCAACCTTACTGCCAAAATCTAAGGCAAATCTGTCTCAAGAAACTGTGAGGGACATTCTTAAGATTTTTTTTTTTTTTTTCTTTATTCCTTTATTACAGAAACCTTACACCAAAACACTTCAGCTTAGAAAATACCAAATTTGTGATTCTGTGCATGGAGAAACTTTGAAACACTGGTACTCCAGCCAGCTGTCATATTCATCAAGCACCAATTTGATTTTTTTGATAGGAATATATAGAAAAAAATGATACCCACGAAAGAGAGATGTTTAGATTTTATTAGAGCTGTGGTACTCTTGATGACATCAGGTCAAACTCAGTAATGAGCTCTCTTGTATCTTATTATTTTAATGATATAATTTGTGTGTGGAGCACTTCAGAATAAACATGTTCTCAAACAGTATCCATGGATTAATTCATTTTGCAGTTATAAGAGTTAAGCGCCTATCAAAATCATACTGCGTTTAACAGAAATTAATGTTGAGAGGTTACATGAAGACTAGTAAGGTTATTAGGACCAACATTTAAGTAAATCATAACTTGGTATGTCTAGACATTAAATATGTTTCTACTCTGAAAACAGATTGTGTCAGACAGCAGTATAGGAATATGTGCATTTTAGAATTCACTTTCTTAATTCTTTAATTTATATACACATTAAAAGGAATATAAGTTTCTTCTAACTGCAAGTGAAAATTCTTCAGTGAGATATGAAATTCAATTTGAGTTCTTTCATCTTTTGAAAACTACAGGAGATACAGGAGAGCAGCAGATGACACTGCAATCAAGGGAAAATTGGATGACAAGTAGTCAAACTAAGATGAAGTGAAATGCCAAACAAAGCAAAATCACTATGGAACATTATGTTTAAAGAAAATGCGTGGAAGATTTTCAGGACAGAATAGTTTTATCTTCAAGCCTGGGAGAAAATCCTTCTATTTTAGAGGATCTTGGATCTGAATCTTAGTCCAACATGTAGGGAACTTTTGTCTTCTGAACTGCTGATATGAACAGCTCAGTTTGTCACACCCTTACAAACGTCCATGTGTGAGCTTTATTGTTAGCTCCAATCAGCCTTTGCTTAATATCACAAAATGCCATGTCCTCTTTATTCTGCTTGAAGTGCCTGTTGTTGAGAAAAAAGTTTTTTGCACATCATATTTTTCTTTGAACATCATATTTTTCCAGCAATGAGAAACTGACTTATGTATGGATAAAGTTTGTAAGGTTTTGCCTTATCTTCTAAGCTTTAATTATATTATTATGGCCTTTAGGAAAAGACAACATGGTTAAAATTCACTTTGCATAGATGAAAGTGAAACAAGTATCCCTAGGAGTCATGAACCAATTAATAAAAGCAAAACAACAACTAAGCATTGGTCTGTTTGGGAATGAAGTGAATTTCATTTAGCACAGATGAGCAATGTGCAAAAAGAAATTTAATGATGTAAAGGAAATCTTATCTCCAAGAAGTTATGCAATTATTCAAATAAAGAAACAACATTTCTAAAAGTAACTCAAAACATGCAAAGAAGCTTTGGCCTTATATCTTTATATATATCAGGTGATAATAATAGCTCGCAGGAGTAAACCCAATACTAATGATGATGGATAAGATACAGTGCATGTAAAAGAATCACACTATGGATCCTCCTAGGCAAATTAAATTCTGAGGATGAATCAATAAAAGGCAAGAAGATATTAACATAAACCAGCAAAATTAAGGGAAGTAAAAGTATTCACCACACATATAAGGAGAATAATGTAAAGAATATCCCTTTTAACCTGTGCTGTGGAGACAAATATCTGAAATACTCTCCAGTTTTTGAGAGTTTCTAGAAGGTGCTATCTGAAATACTTCTCTACTGAAATAGTGCTAATTAATAGGAGTTATTAATTTCAATATAATTTCATATTTTCCTCCAGCAGCCTTTTCTCTATAATAGTAGCTGCCTCTACCCCTTGTCATGTGGTAGGTATATTTATCTTCCAGATACTGAGTTATGTGTGTAGGCCATAAAATTAGAGGACAGTCCTTTTTTAGCATTCCTACATGTAAAACTGTTTTCCAGCTTTCATAGTGTTTTCCGTACTGCTGGACAATGCTTTCAAGGCTTCTCTTCTCCTTACTATTCACTAACTTTAAAGATGTATCTAGCTTTGAGCTAAGCAGACACAATCACAGCCTGCACTTGCCCGACCCCATGGAGAGGCCCATGTGGCTGTGTTGCAGGCAGATGTTGGGCAGCTACATGAGCTGAGCAAATGCAGCGGGCAAACCCAGCTTGGGGGTCCCCCAGGGCCAAAGTAGCTCAGGAGCTGTGGGTGCTCTGGCTGCATCCCACAGCAGATTCTCAGGAGGGAGGCAAGAAAGGATCTAGTCAAGGAAGGACCTTTCCCTGGTTTCAGGCTTTGGTACTCCTGGGTTTTCTAGTTTCTCTTCTTCCTTCCACAGACTTTAAGGGAAGTTGGCTTCTCTAAGGTCATGAAGTGATGATACTAGAGCAAGGATGTAAAAAGCAGAGGAATTTACATGACGGGAAAAGTCATCATCCTCAAAAACATCTTGCCTTGTGGTGATCAGCTGGCAAATGATGGCACTCCTCTGCAGGGAGAGCTACTAGATTTATAGCTGAGGTAACGCTGCATATTTGTGAAGCTTTCCAGTGGAAATCTTCACACTTACCAGTAGGAATGGATTTTTGAGGAGGTTATGGTGTTCATTCTCTATTTATGCTTTACATTCTGGAATGTAACAATATTTGCTATTTCTGATATGCCCCACTAGCTAAGTCTCTTTGATATATTAGACATAAACCCGCATCATCTGCATAGCATGTGTGTAGAGTATGTGGATTTCCCAGGAAGCTGTATCCTCTTGGGAATACACAGAACACAAAAACATCGGAAGCACCCTCATTTTTTTCAGACTGAGGCAAATCCCGCTCTCACGTTTCTAGACAGACTTGATTAATCAGATCAATAACCAAATGCCTTCTACTTCATATTGCTGGCAAACTAGTAGTTTTGAAGCAAGCTCTGTTTACCAGAAACAATCTCTGTGTCTTGCAAGTGCACAGCCATGGTGCAGGAGTTGAATACAAATGACAACTTTGTCAATGGCTTTTCTTCCAAACAGTATCTTTAGTACTCAAGTGCTGGATCAAGCAGCCCATTAAGGAAGATGCTCAGTTTTGTTTAGGTACTGTCAATAAAACCAGCACTGCATTTGCATTAAGTTCTGTCTTTTCTAAACAGGTTGTTTCTTTACCTCAAAGTCAACAAGTCCTGGAACACATTTTTTCTCAGGGTTTTATTACAGTAGATGTCCACAACTGCCTTTGTAGCTTTACTTTCCTGTTGATCAGGTGGAGTTACCTCACAGCAGGCCCATGGCAAATGATATATGATTTATTTTTTGCTAACACTCTTTTTCAGAGACACCAGTTGTAATCCTGAAGTTATTATATTCCTAGAACTGGAAAGTGTTACTCTCTCCTCTGCTGTCAATGGATAAAACTCCCTGACAAGTTTTCCAGCTACCATTGCCTGCAGTTACAGAAATGCCTCTCACTCAGCTGTAGCTAATTGCTGCCAGTTAGGCAAGAATGATGATTTCCGTTGTCAAGAATTTCTGAACCACAAACCACAAATACGAGTAGAACAAGCAGCTCCTAGCTTATGCAATCACATTTCCTGGTAAAATAAATAATTAATATGGCTTAGGTACAGATTTTTTGTTGCTGCTGCCTGTCATTATACATGCTGCCTTAAGTGCTCTGCACTGTCACTTCAATCTCTTCTCCTGACCCCTGATTCCTCTCATTCCAGTCTTGGATCTGTCACTCACAATTATCCATCATTTGAGCACTGACATATAACTACAAGCAGAGGACACCTGATCTGTCATTGTGCTTGCTGATTAAATGTAGTGGTACCGTACACATCACTAAAATGCCACATGAAACCCAGACAGCTTTTTCTTTGGTAAGGATGTTAACAACCTAAATGTTAACAAAAGAAGAAAATATGTTTTTAAAGGGCACAGTTAATTATTCAAGTGATAAGCATTGCAAAATATTTCTTTTCCATATTTGGAAGCAGTTATTGAAAATACATTTTCTGTTGACAAACTCAAATGTGCTCTTCAGAAGTTTTTGGAAGCTATTTGTGTAGATAATGGGAAAAAAAATCATAATGTATAACTTCTCTGATCCATTGCATTTAAGTAATACATAAATCAAGTTCAGAACAAACCAGACGAGCACTATAAATTGATTAATTAACATTTCTGATGCCATGTATGTCTTTCTGTGCTTATTCTACGAAAGAAGTTTAATTTCTTGAATGTATCAATCCATTAATCATTTATTAGTTTTTAATTATAATTGCAACCTTCAAAATAGCAAGTTAAAATATACACATATATTCATATTACTCTTATTTGTGTTTAAATTCTCAAATCTTGCTCATGTTTCTTCCTTTTTGCTGATAACATTGTGGAATGCCTTATTGATTGTGACTTGCCATTGTTTTCAGAAAAGCATAATCCTATCGATGTCATAACTTATTTCTGAGGTTGTTAGACATCATGTCACAGATGAGATAGGTCTTTAATTTAAGCACCAAGAGCACAGAAAGCCATAAAGGTCTCAAAACAGCAAATCTAACTTAATTTGTTGTGACAGAAAGTGAAGCTGAAGGAATTAAAACTGCAGTGACTCTAATTTGAACTGTTGTAAATGTTCAGGCTTATGTGGGTTGAATTAGAATTACATAAACCCAAATTTATTTCATTCATAGCCTTTTTTGAGAATTGTAATGTTACTATGTATGTTTAAGGAGTTTGGTGAAAAAACTGCAGTAATAACAGTTACCTAGGAGTCTTTGTAGATGAAGTTATTGGTAAATAAAGCTTACAAGGTGGTTCAACCACCCATTCTCGTGCTCAGCCTAGAAACACTAAATCTTCTGCCTGGGACACTGCAGGGTAGAGGTTTCCTGGTTTAACACCACTGCACTGGTTTAGGACCAGTACCTGCACAGTGGCGGTATTTCACACTGCACATCTAACAAACACAGCCTTGGTGTTCTACAGAGCTGCTCTGTGAAGTTATCTTAAATTAAGACTTGGAGCACATCAGATGGCTTTATTGTTAAGCACGGATTGCTGAAATCTTTTTTACATCTGATGCAGTGGCACTCTGAGGAAAGGAAACAAGGAAAACAGTGTTTTCAAAAAATTTTAGCTCATTTCTATATTCTGAGAAAATATGCAGTATGAGCTGATAAATCCTCTGGAATGTTTATGAATACGTACATCATTTGCTGCATGGAGAGAAGAGATTTACAAGAGTGCTACAGATGTGGTCCTACCTGTTTCTGCATAGTGGCAACTGACAGCTTTAAAGAGAACTCTTTCTTTTTTACTCTAGTTATCTGCTCAAACAACTCAGGTGAATATAGGGTTCTGGTGAGTTTGTTATGTTGATATGCTGTTTGTTGATTTACATGAGTGGATTACCATGGACAAAAAAAGAAAGAGCTATCTTTAAAGAGGTGAGGGGCAGTGCTGTTCAATAAAACCATGAGTTTTTTTAGTGAAGGTGTAAATTCTGGTACGTATGTGGTATTAAACTCCATTCCCAAAGGTATTCTGTCATTCAGCAAAAGTAAAACTTCACTTAACAGACACTTAAAGTATGATGGACCCGTGTAAATTTGTAGTGAATTATTAACTGTAACACGGAACAAGGTCACAAGGCAATTCTCATGTTTTCAAGGAAAAGAGAACAGCTTAATTTACTAATTCATGGCATGCTGTTGCACTCCAACTGATATCCTTGTTTCTAAAATTACTCCATATTTATCTTTACCGGTCAAACTCTTCATAAGAATTCTTGATGGAAGTCAGCTAGTTGCACAGCTGCCTCACTGTGTTGCTCTATCTTTCCCCATCTTTTTACTTCTTCATTTTGCTGTTTTGTTATTTCAGAGGTTTCCCCAATCTTTGTAGGTCATCAGAAAGGATAATTAATGTAAGTGGAAGGCTATGTTAACATGCTAGCAGGTACACAAGGTAGCTGGTTCAACTCTCATGATCCAGTAAAACACACTGCTGGTGAGTAAAATCATCTCAGCTCCCTTGCAAGCTTATTCTGAAGTGTTTCAAGGTTAGGAAAGCCTACAAATATTTCTCTTCAGTATTTTAAGTGCGCCTCTGTCTCAGGCAGCAGTATTACTTTAACTGAGAGCACCTGCCTTTTGTTCATGCTGCCATGGTGACACAACAGAGACAGAAATTAGTAAATAGTGATAATTTGCCTCCTTCCTTCAACTGTCTGCCTTGCTACACTTAATCTGTGAATTGAGCATACCACGTTTTCTCCCATAGTGGCTTGTTCTGCTGCACTTGAGAACAAGAGGGGATGTACCCAGCAGCTTTCACTGAAACCCCCCTTGGATAAGTGTTTCATGTACAAGAAACATACTGCTGAATCTTTACTTTGTTTTCCAGTTATTTGTCTAGACAGTGGTCTAGCCAAATCACTTGTCTATAGTGGTTCTCATTTCTGTAGAACTTCCTCTGGAATAAAGTATGCACAAGTAAACCTCTCTCTAAAGCAGACTAAAACAAACATTGCCCTCTTCCTGTACATGTCCAAAGATGAGCTAGTATGAAAAGTCTGTGTTCACTTTCTCACTTACTATATGTATATGATGCTTATTACAGTATTTCAGAGAGACTGTGGCCTGAAACCTAGAGCAGCTGCTCAGCTGCTTTTTACCCTATTTCATTCCATTTACTCATATTATCTAGCAAAAAAAAATATATAGTCTTATTAAAATAATTTTTAAATCCCTTTTATATTCGGTGAAAATTGCATTCTGATATGTCCACAATATATGTCAATTTGTTTCATTGCAAAGCAATGATAGCTAGAGAGGAAAAAGAAATAGGACAAGCTAATCTGCAAATTTAATACTGAGAAGGCTAAAGGTAGCAGCTCAGACTCTTTTTTTCCATATTTCACTCACTGGTCAAACTCTACTCGTTTGTCTTTAGGACGCATTCAAAATTCTTCTCAGAATAGTCCTAAGGTTTCTGTTATGTTTATTCATTGCAATCTTAGTTATTCATGGCAGCAGCAGAGAGCCATGAATTATGACTTTCCCCTGAAAACTTCAAATAAAGCAGTATCAATTACCCAGATTCTCAGCTGTATAAGAAGGGGATGTGCTAGGTACATTTGCAATGCTTGACTTTGAACAATTTTAACTGTGTGCACAATGTACTATGATACTTATGTAAACTGGGAAGATTCTGAGTTCTAAGCAAGAATTTGGCTCTAGAAATTAAAAATTTCATCGGGAAATTACTGATCTGGGTTGGGTTCTCAGTTCTGTCACTGATTTCTATAGTTAATTGTTCAGAGATAAAAGAGACATAGACAACAAATTCAGGATGCAGTCAGATTTTAGTGCCTTAATTCCAAGCAATGTGAAAAGCCTAGTGCTCTGGAGCTGCCTACATCTAGTGTTACTTTAATCAAGCAGAGTTTCACTTCTGCATCCACAAAAATAAAAGCCCTGCATTACTTTTTTGAGACAGTGCAGGTAAGAGTACAAGGTCTACCATTCCAAAAAGATGGAATGCAAGAACATGTGTGACTCAAGACTGGTGGTTAAGAGCCTTACAGGAAGGGTCTGAAGTTCCACCTCTGATATCATGTCTATCTCCACAATGTGCAGTGAACACTTAATTATAGCAAAAAATTTTGTTGGCAATTGGGAAGTAAGGACAGTTTTTACCTGTTTGCTTCACCAGCTGAAAGCCCTAAATATCAAGTTTTAGAATATTTTTCCCTTTTTCAATGACACTTCTACATTCTCTTATGTCATGAAGCACAGTTTCTGCAGAAGCGATAGCAATTCTCTTTCAACTTCTCACCAGCTTGAGAGGATTAACCAACTCTAAATTGATCATGTACTGTCTGACAGCAACGTGTAGTTTTATGTTTCTGCTGTGGTTGTATCTTTTACAAAGCTTTTATTTTGCTGTCTCAGTACTAAAAGTGTGTAGCATGATTGTCAGATAATTACAGAACTGTAGTTATCTGAAAATTTTATATCTTGATTGATCAATAGGATGTAACAGGATAGACTACCTCTAAGGTAATAGCTAAAGGTTCACAGCTTGGCAGTGTCAGCTACTGTACCTCCGAAAAAGACATGAGTGTCCCCAGTGTTGACTCACCCTTAAACACAGAGATGACTATCAGAGAGACTGACACTGAGCAAGTTAGTGGGTGTAAAGATGCAGGACTTTTTGAAAAATACAGAAGCAAAAGACTGGAGATCATGATGTGAGACGAGTAGGGCAATGGGGAATGAGAAATCTCACAGTTCCCTGCAAGTAATATTGATACTGCAGTGTTTCTTAAGACATGGAGCCCAATGGGGAACAAGGGATGACTCACTGCAACACAATAAATTGTATTTTCTCTCAGTGTAGGTGACTGCTCTGATGGTGCACTACACAGGTAGAAGCAAATGCTCTGATGATATTTTCAGAGAATATAAATGTTAACTAGATGTACTCAAAACATATGTGCCAGTGGCAACGCTGCTATTAAAATTTTCTACTACAAGCATGGCTTTAAATTGCATATTGACTTCACCTCACTACTGCACCACATTTCTTTTCTGACAGACTGCTTCAGCAAATTTTTTCTCAATTATTATTTAAAAAGAGAAGGAGTGTAAAATAGATAAGTGTCTCAAGTATATGGAAATAAGCCAGAATACTTTAAATTATGTGGGGCTATAAATGCTACCTCCCATAGGATTTATATAACTTTGTAAGACCTGTCACCTTTCTCTCCATAAAATTCGAAAGGAAGACATTGGTTAATTACAGGTCTGCTTACAACAGCAGCTCCACAACTCGATCCAAAATATTCTACATATTCAGAAATATTCTACACTAGAGCCCAATGATTCTTCAGAAAAATCACTAGAAAAAGGTAGGAAGCATCAGTGGAAAACTTTGGTTTCAGTCATAAACCAAGGAAGCAGTCGGTAGCTTACAATTCGCATTCTTTGTTTCTGCCTTTTACTTTGTACCTTTGTTACTATTACTATTATTGCTATGGTATAGAGCACTGATTAAATGGCAAATAAATTCATCCAGTGATTTCTCTAAAGTTTGTTTTGTGTATCCTGTCTTGAACAAAGCATGAATAAATGGTATTTTATTAAACTAGAATTACTGGCTGTTTAAGAGTGGATAGCTCTGTCCTCTTCATGCTTCAGGAGTGATATATCCTACCTTTCAGCCAGCAAGAAATTAACTCAACTAATCACTAAACACTTGCGTACTTGAAAATTTATGCAATTTCTGTTTTTGTCTTCATGACATTAAATTCCAAACTTAAGAAAATAAGATTTGTGAATGACATGCTTAAATATTGATACATTTTGTATTTCCTCTGTAGTGTTTAAAAGCTCCTGCCACGTTACTGACTGCTTTAATTCAAATAGAGGTAGATACTAAGTGAATGGATTATGGAAATTGTCTGCTTGGATATAAGTGGATCTCTGTTCCCTGTTTAAAGTCATAGCTTCCTTCCTAAAGAAATATGAAAATGACAGCACTTGCTCTTGGTGTTTGTTGTTAAGCTCATCTGCATTTTTTCAATTATGAAATAACTCATCCTAGAAACTCAAGGGAATGTAAATTATTAACTGAGCTAAGACATACTTGTACTAAAATCTAATGGGAAATCAGAAGATTAATATCAACTAAGCAGTAAATATACATTTTGAGTTTTATTTAAGAAAGACAGACACTGTTTCTTTTATATAGAAATGCACAAGTTACTCATAATATACTTTGGTTTAAGGCATTGAGTTTTATATATAGTCTCTTCAAACAATTTCAATTATTTTTTAAAAGCAATAATTAGGCAACATGAAACAAAAATATTATACAGTGAAGGTACTGGCTTTAGACAGTGATGGTTGTTTTTCAGAAAGATTAAATTATATCTTTAAATTTGAAGCAAACAAGACTTTAACACTGCTAGGTTGGAGATTATGTAATGCATTGCACTTACCTGCTGCATTGTTGAGTTTCTTAAAAGGAGAAGACTAAGCTTACCAAGTCATCATTCTGTATAATTATAGAAGCAGAGCTAACCCTAGACTCAGAATCACCTTATTTATATCAGTATAGCTGCTTTACCTTGGAAATTAGTAGAGTAGCAGATTACCTGTGTTTCTTTTGTAATTCAGTATATAAACAGGGCTGCAGGAGTCTGACTGTCAGTGCTTAGGATGTTTGTGCATCCGGAGAACACAATATATTTGCAGAGTTTTCAAATTTCCTTTGTAATACTAAATTAAACTCAGTGGAATTGATTTTGTTTAGCTGACTTTTTAATTTTTAAATTTTAGAAAATTGATTAATTAATTTCACCAAGTCCAAACTACATGAAAAGTAATTTACAGACTTGTGTATTTCTGGGTATGATTTCAACTGCATTTTTCAATGATACTTTCAAGAATATGTGTTTTATCATAGTGCCTGTTCAATCAGAAAATCAGCTGCTAGAGCCTGATCTTTTGCAGTTTCCTATTTAGACAAAAACTAGTTCTACACAGTCCCATATTTTCTCTCTTATTTTAAAAAATAATTCCTGAGGGAATGTATTTGACAGGAAGTTTGATGTCATTGATTTACCAAGATGCCTTAATTAGCAGTTCTGGAAATAATCTCTCCCTAATCTAAGTTTCTTCATTATCACTTCTTCAATATTGCATGCTATTAACTGACTCTATGCCTTGTTAGCTTGAGCAGGGTTTAGTCTCGGTATTTTGGATGATAGAGTTCTCTGAAGGGTTTCTTGAGAAAGATAGTACCATTGGCAGAACTGGCAATGCTGCTCTATAATAAAGTCTGTCAGACACTTAATACTTAAATCCTGCTATAGAAACTTGATCCAGATCTGAGGGCACCATGGCCAGCCTCAGGAGTGGCTTGGAAAAGTGAACTGAGATCTCCATGGCTGTATTATAAAGGCTGAAGAACATGTAACACACCAGCCTGTAGAAACGGATGTGGTACAGAAGAAGGGATATAACTTTTTCTGTTTGGCTGTTAAATAACATCTGTGTGACTGGAGGCAGAGTCAATGGTAGGTGGAATAAAAGTAGATAAGAAAGGGTTTATCCCTGGGAATTTCATCTTGGAAACAATCCTTCAGAGAAGGACTCTCTGACTTTAGTCTTCTAAATTACCGTTTCCCTAGAACCATATAGAAGTCAACTACTGTCATCGTCAGTATGGTCTTAGACTTTGTGCAATGTATGCTGCTTTATAGGCACATACTCGGCTGTTTACTCCTCATGCTCCCTTTAAAACCTACTGATTTCCAGTTTGGTTTCCACTCATGTTACACATCTCTTTCTGTGAAATTCATTGGAACTGAACTGTACCATAAAAGTCTCTCCGGTTTTTGTTTTAACCCCTCACAATATAAAACAATTTCCTTGCAATCATTGGTTTTGCTTCTGGCATTTCTGAAGATATTCAAGTAAGAAACACTTTATAAATGGATTCAGTGGCAGAAGATTAACCAGTGTGTGGGTTATTCCAACTTCTGTTTCTCTGTGAGCCAGCTGACTGTAAAACTTATATGTGTGGTTTATTGTGTGAAAGGGCTATTGCTTCGTTCGCACCCAGTACAAAATCAACTCTTATTATGAATAGTTTATTAAGGCAAAATGTGTCCTTTGAGCTATTTTAAGCTGCTCTACAAAATGACAGAATAGAAAGTGTGTGTACCTATACATATGTGCATGCATATAAAACTGGATTTTTTTTAAACAGAGAGAAATGGCATAAACTACATGAAGTAGTGGAAAAAAAAAATGGCAAAAGGTGTTACAATGAGATTGAGAGATTGATAAATTCAAGGTTACTCCGAGCCTTCCTAAATGGCCCTCTATGTGTTACTGCAGAAAAGATGTTCTAGCTGCACCATAGCTCATGAACCCAGAATTGATTAACTGCTTTGAAAAGAAGAAAACCTTCAGGGACTATGGGATATGATCCTTTGGTTTATGTAATATATCAGCCTTTTTGAATTTCAAAAGGTCAGCAAAGCCAATCAAACCAACACGCGGTTCTTTTGCTGATTACCTGCTATGTTTATCATGGCAAGAAGTCAAGTTTAGAATTCAACCCACAATTGCAGAAGCTAATAGGACCTTGCAATCTTTCTGAGTATCAGCACTGCGTGTGTCATATGACACAGCCAGCTGCCTTCCCTGGTTTTGGTTTGTACAACACTCACCCATTGATGTGAGCCCTTGCATATGCTCTGTGAAACACTGCAGCAGTTCACTGAAAACTTCTGATTATACTACAAATTTTAAAAATATAAATGTCTAAATGATGTACGAGAAAAGTGGGATGATTAGATCATCTACTGTATCTCATAGTTCTGTGAGATAGATAAATACTAAACCCTCACCAAATAACAACTTAATTAGCAAAAATTCATGGCCACCCCTATTGTTTCAATTAAAGAAACTATTTTTCATTTCCCTTCTGAAATCATCTTGCATGATTAGAGTAGAATGCTGGCTGCAGTGCTCTCCTGACAAAATCCCTAGAGATTTTATCAGCATGAGATGCAATTGTTCTGCTGGTACTATGCCTACTGAAACCCATCATTAGTATTTCTAAAGAATTCCAATTATACAGCGTCACTTATAGTTATTAAAACTTCTCCTGATTTCAACTTTTCAGATAGATTTGTGTGTGTGTGTGTGTGTTCCCAAGCAGAGATTAGGTTGCAGAGAGCAAAGGGTATTAGTTGTTTTGTTAAATGGGTGGTGATGGCTGATATTTTTCTATGAGATTTTAAATAAAACCTAGTTAAGCTGCTTGCAGTCCTAGCTGACTGCATTATCTGTTATATAGGCTCTTGCTTATGCCTCACCTCTTGTTTTTCAAGACTTAGGACTGTTTTTTGCAACATGACCAGTCTCCAGTGGGAGAGCCAGATGTTTTCCTTCTCTAAACCTTCAGGTAAGAAGCACTCCTACTGGTTGTGATTGTGGTTTCAATTAAGAAGCCAGCCCCCCCAAATCCTGGAGCATGGCTCCACACAGTTAACTGTGATGTGAGAAGCATGCATCCTCTTCTCAAAAGGAGACTTGAGATAGTAGAGTGTGCTTTGAGTGGTGAGTATTCCTAAAAAAATACCCCAGAGTCTTACTCACAGAACCACATATCCACATGACAGTACCAATTATTTAGCTCACACAAGAAAACAGTTCTGGGAAGAGTGCAGATGAAGTGCAATGCTCAGACGATTATCTGGGATACTCTGGTGAGGTAAGTGGAATGTTTGGGATCATTCAAGTGCTTGAATGTCACTTCCATGCCTCTGGAAGATGCGAAATGCTCTTTGGACCTTGTTCCGGCTGCTTCACATAGCACAGCAGTGAAATTAATTGAAATTCCTCGTTCTAAATTATTTACCAAAATTAGCTTTAGGAAATGTCACTAAACTCACAACACAGCAGGAGAAATGCACTGTAAAATGGGAGATTTTCAACAAAATGGCAGTTTTATAAATTATACTTTAAAGAAGCTGCAGGCTTTTATATGCACTATCATGTTTTATGCTTAGCTTGCCCCCTGCTCTTTAAGCAGTATCATACCAAATTTTTCTGAGCAGTCATTGCTGCACTTTTCTCATCTGTTTAGCCATCTGGGTCCTGTGTTGCCATATACATGGTATATCATAAAAGAGAAGTGCCTGGCCTTTTGTCCGGGCAGCCACATGCAGAGCTGGAAAGGCAGCCGAAGAAGAAGTGTACTGGAAAGGACTCAAAACCACTGGGCAGCATTGCTTTGTGCTGTTAAAGAGATCTGCTGCATCTAGAGCAAAGAATTATCTTCCTTCAGAAGAGAACAGAGAAAAGAACTGACATTTAATTAACAAGGAAGAGAATGGGAAGTGAAGTAACAATGGAAGGGCATGGTTGGTATTTCCACTAACAATTCTGGCAGCAGGCAATCTCATCTGAACTATAGTCTTTCCGTTAAAAGACCACTCCATGTAAGCACGGGAAAAAAACTTCTATGAAAGACATTATCAGAGACCATACTGTGCCTGACTCCACAGTGGATGGGTCCAAAATCTTGATCTCTGCATGCCAAGGAGATGACAGCTGAACCCAAAAACCTGGTGCTCACAGGGGTTGAATGAATGCCGTGGAGATCTACAAGACATTCTCAAGCTGAATTCCCTGCCAGGGCACCAGATGACATCCTGCTTCCATAGAGAGTCACTTGGGAGCTTTACAGTGTGCGGTTTTGTCTGGGATAGAGTTCATTTTCTCCATAGTAGCTGTTCTGGGGCTATGTTCTGGATTTGTGCTGGAAACAG
>JBCJKH010015090.1:0-17501 GCA_039877255.1 Loriculus beryllinus | reverse complement strand
GTGAAGGCTGGGGTTGGCTGCAGGTCTGACCATGCACTCCAAATGCAGCCATCAGTAGGGGATTGCTGCAAGTAGGAGGGTCAATTTAGACCGAGATTGTTTTCTCAAATAGCTCAGTTGAGCTGTTTTTGGAGCAGGTTGGCTAAAGATGAATGAGGCCACCACACGGTTCAAGACCAGGCTGACACTGTGTCTTTAACTGGTGTTAGGATGAGAGGAACATCAAGATGAGCCTGCCAAATCCTACTGAGGTGACAGGAGATGTTTGCACTGCTTGCTGGCCACCTGCTTCCCCTGGAAAAGCTGCCTGGCAAGGCGTGATGGAGCACGAGTGCAGCTCGGCACTGCCATAGATGCGCCTATCCTCGACATGCTATAGGTGTCCAAGTCACTCCGTCACCCTTCAAAGTAGTTAGTGGTGGGTGATGTGGGGTGTCAGCACCGGACATTGGTGTGGATGGGGAGAAAGAAGCAGGCAGTGCCACCTACTGATGGCTCGGTGGAGACAGCTCACTCTGCTACCAGATGTCCCCATAGCCCCAAGGAGCTCGGGTGGAGTGGAGAAGGGCAGAGGGAGCAGACAGATGCGGTTTGGCGAGGAAAGAAGAATTACACAAAATGCTTCTTTATTGCGAGACTGCTTCCCAAAAGGCCCAGATGTTATCCTGCACTTTTAAGAGTGAAGAAAGGATCTGTTAACAAGAGCTCCAGAGCTGCTGGAAGCACAGAGCTGATACAATTGCAAACCAGCTCTAACCATTCGTGTCACTTGAAGGCGAGCTCGGTGTCTTGATGCTGAAGTTGCCAAATAGCGTTTATTCCCATTGAATTGCATGGGATGGCAGAGGGTGTTCAGCTTGTTGGCAGGAACAGCTTTCCTAAGGCACGTGCCATCATGGAAGTTAAAAGGGCTACATTGTCCCTCCTTTTGAAAGCAGCATTCATAAAACTAATCCCAATCATTTGTTGAATGATTTCTATGATTGCTTCTCAGTTTTATGTGCCATGTAAATCATTCCAGAAGACTCTGGTTTGAATTTCTGCCTCCTTTATGGGAGCTGATGACTTGCAACCTCATCCGCTTTCCTTCAGGGGAGCCCAGCACTGCTCCTTCTGCGCAGCGGCCTGGGGAGATCACTGGTCACCACAGGATGCTGTGGGTACGATCAAGTTCTTCCTTGCCGCTTGCCTTTCTGTTGTAGGAGTGACAATGAGTGAACAAAGCTAATGCACTCTGTTCTGGCCGGGGTATTAGTTGTGACCAGGGTACAACTGCAAGGGAAAGCACACGGGGTTTGGAGCTCTTCCCTTCTCCACTGCCCCCCTCACCCCAAGCAAAGGGTAGCTATGTAAACCTCTTCTCCCTGGTATTAAGTGAAAGGGTGTGTAGGAATGGTTCAAAGCTGCACCGGTAGAGGTTCAAACTGGACATTAGGAAGCGTTTCTTTGCCATGAAGGTGGTCAAACGCTGGCACAGGCTTCCAAGAGAGGTGGTTGATGCCCCAAGCCCATCAGTGTTTAAGAGGCATTTGGACAATGCCCTTAATAGCGTGCTTTAACTTTTGGGCAGATCTGAAGTGGTCAGGCAGTTGGACCGGATAACTGTTGTAGGTTACTTCCCATTGAAATGTCCTCTGTTCTATTCTGCCCATGGCAGGAGGTTGGAACTGGATGATCTTAAGTTCCTTTCCAATCCATACTATTCTCTGAGTCTATCCTTGCTGCCAGCATGGTTCAGGTAGGTGCCTCCTGGCATCTGACTCCCACTGCAATCTTTCATTTCTGTGGTGGCCATGGAAAGCTTGACAAGAACAAGTTCTCACAGGCACTGTGCTAATACTAATATTGACTCTAGGCTTATTTTAAAGGAGTTGTTATTTTTTGCCACACTCAGCTGAAGCGCTCAGTTTAGGTAGTAGACGCCAAACATGGGTATTTATATTGTTTTAAGCCAAATTTGGAACAACGTAGCTTGAAGAGAGGCCTTTTTTTCTTGGACCGTGTAGCTGCAGATAGACTCCAAGCTTATTTTAAAGCTCGCTATGAGAAAGTACAAAGTACAGATGCCCAGGAAAGAAGAATTGTACAAATGGCTCTAATGAATCCAAGTCGGGCTTTTACCAAACATGCAATGCACAGAGGTCATTTGGTAGTTTTGTAATGCAAAATCATGTCCCAACAAAGGGTTAAACTTGCGGTGCTAGTGGAACTGAATGCAGTGGCTGTGGATGGAGGTCAGGGCTGCTGCTGGTCTGGCCATTTACAAGATCATGAACTGCTCTGCGGTGATATGGGCCTGTTTCCACTGAAATCTGGGTTGTATGAGTGATCTATTTGTCTTCACTGCAAGGCTTTACAAGAGTAGGCTGCTTGTGTGACTAAATATTTGCAGGGCTGGGCCTTGAGGTTGTGCAGTGCAGTGCAAATTCAAAGTGCTGTAACCGTGTTTAGGGGAAGAATTTTCCACTTCAGGGTGTGAGGAAAGCAGGGAGACTAAAAAGGGGAGATAACGTTATTAAATCATAAGACTATAGCCCACGTAATCTGTGTCAGAACAGCAGATATATATGGGTATGTGTACACACGCCTATGTATATGATATACGGAGATACCTGTGGGCCTCTGTGGATATGCTGGCAGATATGGTTAGATATACATTCGTGTGTGTTTCTAAATAATATGTTCCCAGTTTTCTATTCATGAACTTCAGTGCTCGGTGACGGTGCCAGGGGTGAGATTCCTGCTCCTTCTGGGGTTTAGTGCTAGTCGTAATAATGCATTTATAAACACAAGCCTAAGCAGAGCTGTGGGTTTGGAGTTTAATAGTTGAATTCCTCGCTGCTTGGTCTTGGTTCCAGCATCCCACAGCAGAGGAAATCCTGCCCCACAGCTGTCAGCAGAGACAGTTTTGGTCCTGCTCTTCAAAGGTTCGGTGTGGTGCCGGGGATGCCCTGTACCAAAGTCTTCTTCCAGTGAAGCTTTGCATTTGGCAGGGTTTGATTGCCAGATTTCAATGAGGAAAGTCAATTCTCTTCTCAGGCACTGTGTCTTTATATGCTGTAGCAGGAAGGTTGACACTGGATTGAACTTTTAAGCTTGAGACTCCCAAGAAACTCATCCTTATTCCATGTTGCAGGCTTGTAGATGCTTTTGGACCGAGTAGCTGTGGCAATATGTAATAATACTGCAGTATATATCTTAAAATATATATGTCTCGTATTAAAATGTAGATGCAAACATCATGTGTATATATTATATATAGAAACACACGTGCATACACATGTCACATAGACAAATGTATATATGTATGTGCTTGTGGCTATGTGTGTGTCTATTTATATATGTATATACCATGAGCAATGAAAGGAAATATTTAAAACCTGAGGGATAAATAGATGGTAGAGTAATATAAATGTCTTGAACCATATTGGATGGGGCTTGGAGCAAGCTGCTCCAGTGGAAGGTGTCCCTGCCTGTGGCATGGGGTTGGAACTGGATGAGCTTTAAGGTCCTTTCCAACCCAAACCAGGCTGGGATTCTGTGTACTGGTAAATCACAGCAGTATCACACAGTGCTGGGCGTTCCAGCTCTTGCAGAGACTGTCCCAGTGCTCCATGGATGAAAGGCGAATAAAGAACATTATATTCACTTTGATAGCAATAAAGTAGAAAGAGCTTCTAAAACATGTGCTGTTCTGGTTTTGACATGTAGCAGCTCAAACAAATGGCTCACTAAAAGGCTACCAATGTCAGTGGGAGCTTTTTATTTCCCCTGGCGTAATGTAGTTAAGCCTGTCACTTGTTACAGCTGGAAATAGTGTTCTCGAGGTTCCTGTTCCCGGACTCATGGAAATCTCATGTCCATTAAAGAGAAAAAGGGGGAAATTTCCAGATTTTATGGTTGTCTAAAGATTGGGAGTGTTAAGGGCTAAAATCTAGCACAAAAGAGGAAAAGATTCTGAGTATATTGTAAATCTTAGGGAGGTGGCATGATCCGTACCAGGGATTGTGCCTCCAGTAACCAAGGCAGCTGGTTTTACCCTTGCCAACTGAGCAACCTCTGTCAATGACAGGTAACACTTTGGTTGCCGTTGATTTTCCTGAGCATCCAGTTAGGGTGCCTGTGCTAACGCAGGAGGGCTCGTTGTTTGCGCAGCCTTACCCTGCTGATGACGGCTTCATAAGCTCCTTTAGGTTGTGCTTTTATTCAGTAAGCTTGTCAGCTTTTGTGTCAGGGCTGACCTTTGCTTTCGCCTTCCCTGGCTCCTCTGAAAGGGTCACCTCTGTCCCCATCATTTGTAGTGAAAGGGGATTGTGAAGAGAGGTGAACTGACCGGCTGTAGGGCCTTGGGCTCCTACAATGCAGTATAACTTGGCAAGGGCTGACCCTGTATGCCCAGCGTGCCCAAAAATCATTGGAGTCGGTGTGAGTTTTGGCTGCATAAAGATTGATTCACGACTGAGCCTTTGTGACTGAGAAAATCCAAACGGGGAAAGAAATGATTCGGTCACCAGGGCTCCTTGAAATGGGTTGCGGCACACGATGGGAGAACAGGTCAACGTTGCATATCTGGCATCTGATTTCCTAAATGGACAGAAAAGCATGCCAGTAGCGAGACTGTTCGCTGTTGCACAAATATATTGGGGTGGTGTTTAAATGCAGTGACTCGAGATAGCAAAAAGATGTGGGATTGTATTTCTTTCCACTCATTTAATTGAAACCATGCTGAAAAGGCGTATGAAAACCATCACTCTTGCGTGTAGCTAAAGCGTAGCTTTCTGACGCTGAGAATGATGTCCAACTTAATAGCATTTCAGATAGAGGAGGTATTTTGGCTCATCTTTTGCTTCCAGCTATATTCAGTTTCCCCGTGTGGTTATTTTTCTTGTTATTGTATGCATCCAGCTATCTGTTTCTTACTTCACCGTCTGGGAATACAAACCGTTTTGTCTCGTTTCAGACCTTAAAATGGATTGGACAAAAAACAAAAGGGGGGGGAGGAAGAAGTATTTTGGGTAGAACCTCTGTACTTGTTTCTGTGTCTTAATAAGGCACTTCTTAAACGAAAGGCTAAAGACTTACTGCCTCGGAGTATTTTGCATGTATATGTATTCTGTATTTTGAAACATCTGCATGCTGGGTGGTGGTTCATCAGGAGGGGATGAATGCAACCATTTTAGATGCTTAACTGGCTGTTGGGACTTGCCCAGTTTGTAATCATGGTAATTGCACATACAAATATGGCCATGTAATTACATGTGCATTTTTGCATTTAGTTTCAGGAGTTCGTTTGGGAAAGTATAAACGCGGCCCAATAAATCCTTTATATCTCAGCCTTCTGTGCTTTTACAACTCTATATAATTATGTAATAACGTTGCATCTGGAGAGGTTTCACTTAAGTAAAAGCAATAAAGAGCTCAGGTTAGATGATGTATTTTTTGAGTCAGCCCTACGCTAAGTCGCTCAGCGCTGTTGAGATTGCGGAAGCTCAGCAATGCGCCTGCAAGAACATTTTCTGCTGAGAAGAAAGAGCGATTTAATACAAAACCAAAACTGGATCAGGTCATTTAAGCTCCCACAGGGCCTGAAGTGATTAAATGGGTACTAATATAGTAAAATATGCACTGAATACTCAGATACTCAGGCAGTGAAGACTTTTGCCAAGGTACAAATTGGACACTAAAATGAAAGAATTGCTTAGGATCAGAGCTCTAGCTCTCTGAGAACAAACCTAAAGCATTATTATTATTATTATTCGTGGCATTCATGGATTGAGATAAAATAGACACAAATAGGTACTGCAATTCATTTCTCCTTATGTGTTCGTATGTATGATTGTTTGTCTTATGTTTTTCTGTTCCTGGAATGGTTTCCCCAAGCGTTGGGAGTGCCTAATGAAGACTGACACCTTTTTTGCACCCAGTGTTACTGTAAACCAACAGTTACTGCCATTTCCCAGTTTGCTAATTTCCCTTACGGCATTTTCCCCGAGGGATAGCATTACTGAGCTAAAAACAAGAGCTGAACTCTGCGGATGATACAGAAACAGATGTTAGGTTTTGACTCTCTAAAGGGGTGGCTTTCAATCTGCTGACCTTCAGCCTGACTTCTTCATCTGCCCTCACAGAGGGGAAACCTGAAATACCTAGGGGGAACTGCAGAATCCAGCTTGTCTCTGCCGAAAGATAAATGTTGTATTAAATAGTTTCCTTTAATTCCGTGTTGTTGTTAGTTCAGAAGGCTCAGACAGAGTCCTGATGACGTGATGCTCTCGGGTAGTTTGCAGCACACCAAGATTTAACTCCTGCCAATAAACAGCATTAAAATGGTGTCACAGATGATAAGGAACAACCCCAGGTCCGGTGTGAATGGCTCTAGTTTAAGAGATAATTGCTGTTGCAATCTTTGCCATGGTTGTGGCAGTAAAGGAAAGGTCCCTTGTCCTATTTCCAGTGTTCTTATCGGCACCTATCCCAAAGGCTCTGTTGTGCATCGGTGCCAAAATCTTTTCAGCATGTTTTAAAAGAAAATCTTCTAGCTCTTGTTTCCGTTCGGGTTAACATCCGTGGTAAGCAGCTGCTTGGAAATACAGTGCACTTTTTACACCAAAAAGGAAAATTGTTTACTTCTGTGACGTTTTTTGGCACCCTTTTTCCCTTTCCATGTAGACAGCGGCAGGCTGAGGTAGCGGGATGCTTCCTAATAAATCCCTGGATTTGCTGAGTTTAGCCTGGTCTTTGCTCTTCTGCCTGGGAGGGTCACAGGCAGTGAGAATGTGCTTGGTAATTGAATCTGCTTGCAGTGGTTGTGCTCAGCCTACTCTTGCAGCAATGGCATTCGTTACTCTGGCTCTCTGAATTAGGCTCAGTCCCTGTTCTGGTCTGCATGAGCCCGGCTTCTTCTGCTTCGTGTCCAAGCCCTCTCAGCCTGGAGGAGACCCCCCCCCATCACCTTCCCCATGCTTTTTAGAGCTGAGAGAGGTTTAAAAAGTCACATAACTCGGGGCACAGCAGTGGGGGGAATAGCAGCAGGGCATTTCTTACTGCCGACTTTTCACACAGGCTCCTTTGCTGCATGGCTTGTTTGGCTGCGGGCAGAGATTATGCTTAATTTTATTTCATGTGCATGCTGTTCTGGCTGGAAAGTTGCAATCAGATCCTTATCAGGCTCGTTTAACTGCCTCTCTGCCAGGGCTTGGCAGGGAGGTTGTAAAAGCCTGTCCCCAGCCCTGTCAGACCTTGTCGCGCTCCATATAAAGCAAGACATCTCTTCTCCACAGGCTTGAAATGTTCTTCTTGTGCAATTATTTGTGCAAGTCAGAATTAATCATTCAAATGTCCTTGGAAAGCAAATACAGGAAGGAGCTGGAGCGTAGCTGGAATTGCCATTTCAATGCTTTTTAGATTGAGGAAGCTACTGGCAGATAATATTTTGGGGTATTTGCTCTCCTTTAACGATACTGTACACAGAAGTCCATCAGATATAGTGAGAAGCAATTTCTGGCTGGGAAAGGAGAAGTTATGGCATTTCAGTTGCTTTTCAAGCTGCTATGTCATTGAAATACACATTGCCACTCAATGCACAAACAGCAGTCCTATGGGAAATGACATTAAGAGCTGTTTTATGATGTCTTTTAAGCAGAAAATGAGTTTTACTTAGCCAGGGCTTGCACAGACTGTTTTTCCTTAGCTAGAAAACCATAGTAGGGTAATGCGAAATAAACCAAATCTTAGAACACCTTCCCCCACCCCTCCCTTCTTCCCAGGCTCAACTTCACTCCCAAATCCTCCACCTCCTCTTCCTCAGTGCCCCAGGGGATGGGAGTGGGGGTTGTGGTCAGTTCATCGCCGTTGTCGCTGCTGCTCCTTCCTCTCCAGGGGAGGACTCCTCACACTCCTCTCCTACTCCAGAGTGGGGTCCCTCCACAGGAGCCAAGTCCTGCATGAACTTCAATATGACTTGTGAGGACTTAAAAGCAGTGCAATGTGTAGAGCTCAGAGCCTTGTAAGAACTGCTTACTTTGCACTTCATCCATGAAGAAATGTAAAAGCATATGTTACACTGATAGTGAATGGTTGTGATTTGTTTTCAGCTCTATGGCTATTGCTACCAGGACAGCAATGACATCCCAGACACACTGACGACCATCACTGAGCTGGGTTCGCCTTTAGAGATGATCCAGCTTTTACAGACGTCCTGGGAAGACAGATTTCGAGTGAGTAACAACAGTTTTAAAAGGACTTTTAGAAGCGCGATGAATACAAAATAACATGGAGCACGAAGCTGGGGTTACGTACTGTGCAGTGCAGCTCACATTGTTAAGTGTTGTTTGCTTTGCATCTGATCACATATTGGGTTAGAAACAGTGTTTGGCGCTCCCTTTCTGCAGTGTTTAAGATACTCTGCTGTTTTGTCTGTCGATGTTATCTAATTGTAGCCAGTTTTATGCTTTTTGTGTGGTACCTTCAAACATTTCTTACTTGTTAAAGCTCAGGGTGCAGGATTTTTGGCATTGAGCACTGTGCTCTGCGACTGGGATTGAAACAATAGAAGGATGTTACGTTTTCCTCCCGATCCTTATCACAGGCTGGTTGTATAATTGCTTTCTACTGCTTTCTGCTCTGTTCGTCTTTTACTGGGGAAGGGTGAAATAAGTGGACACAGATCTCAAACCCAGCTTGTCCACCGTGTTGGAGCATGAAGATCACACCTAATTTGTCCAAAATGAAGCCAGACTGCAGCAATGCTTTGATCAAGACGGTGCTATCTTGTTCAGTGTATAGGGGGATGTGTTGTCAGCTGAGGTTAATTCCCTAAGATGCAGCAGCCTTTATCTAAACCTCTTTGGATTGCGTGGCTACGTCTGTACCAGAGAATTGAAAGTGTGCCTGACTGATCTCAGAGAGGAACTGGCAATGTGCAACCCATTCTGTACTATGGAGTTCTTGCACCCTTTGAATGCCCACTGGAAACAGCCCCTGGATGGCGTCTGGGGATGGTGCAGAGCAGCCTTGGTCCCGGCGCTAGCAAGTTATGTGTGTGGGATTAAGTTTCTCTGCCCAGAAATGTTCCATCCATCTATCTAATACAGATGGAGCAAGTGTGTTCCCTGTGCTAAGCTTCATCTCCTTTTCCCCCAAAGAAGTGTGGCCTTAGTAAGCAGTAGAGGTACTTGTCACAGCTGCTGAAATGCAGGACCTGCCTTTGGCTTGTCCAGGCAATGCACACGATGGACTGTGACAGTGATTACGTATGAAGTAAATGACTAAAAAAAATGTTAAATTATGGGTTGTAAGCAGGGAAGTTTCCTTTTAGCATGGATGTTTCAGAGTGAGCAATTGCAGAGGGAGGTGAAGGAAAATTAGGTGAAGGTGCTGAGCTGATTCACAGAGGTGGAATTAAAATGAACTCTTCCTGTGACTGCTGTAATGAAAGTCTTAGATAATGGTATGCTCATTAGCTTGTCTAGGATGCAACTAGCACAGAGGAGGAAGAAGTAAAAGCCTGTCTTCTTGATACACGAGACGTGTTTGTGGTTCAGCCCTGGAAATGGTTGCATAAATATTTGACCTTATTCCTACAAACAAGAATTCCCTTGTGCTGAAGGCCTCGGCTGTGAGCTTGCTCCCCATATCAGCAGCTCTGTGCTCAGCAGAGCTCTGTGATACAGAGCAAGGCCTTCACCTGTGTGCTTAAAGCTTGCTGTCGAGGAGCATTTGCAGTCCCATCCTGGCAGCAGATCCCATACAGGTTGTCTGTGTAGGAGCAGGGGCTTTTTGACCTTTGAGAAAAGGCAGTAATTTCAGACAGCAATCTGTGTTGCTATTCCAGCTAAATTCCAGGTTTGTTGGCAATTATAGGTTACTTTGGGGTGGTATGTGCTTGTCATAGAGAGGATATTACGGGATGGCGCATGCGTGAAACCTGTGTTCTTCCAGAAGGAAGGAAAGGTGGTCAAGTTTGGTGTCCCCTCATTGGGTCTGTGCTCATCTGCAGGCATCTCCATGTGAGCTGTGGTATCCTGTAAGCAGGATAAAAATGCTCTAGTCTGGTAAAGCAGGAGCATGGTTATAGAAGTGTGAGATAGTCTTCATGTACCATGGGTCTCTGAGGGATAACTTCAGACATGCTCAGCTTCTTATGAAGGATGCATTTAGGTGCTGCCCTTAATATGCCATTTACGCCATGAGATTGAATTTGGATGTGACTAATTCAGTGCCCGTGGCTTTAACAGTGTTTTTGAACAGAAAACAACGATTATATATGAACAATAAAAAGCTTGCTAGACTGAATAAGACCTGTTACTAATTTAGCACACAGAATAAAAATTCCACTATTTAACCGTGCTCATGTTAATGCTGCGTTTGCATTAATACATTACGTAGTGGACTCTAAAGGAATGCATGAATTGAAAACAGCACTTTGGAAAGAGGGCTGAGTTCAATGTTCATCCAGTTGGCTGTGAGAGTTCTTCACGTTACTAACCTGCATTTAAGAAGTGCAGCATCAGCGCAGAGCTCCCACCCCGGCCTCAAAGAGGCACATGAGGGTTGAGCAAGGGGGATGGACACACGCGCTTACCCCCACTGAGGAGTTCCAGAGGAGCTCCTCTTCTGGGGATCTGCTTTCTTCTTGCATGGAAGAAGGCAAACCAGAGGAAACCAGTGGACAAAAGGATAGGAGGCAGTGGGAGAAATGATAGAGCAGTCAAAAGGCAGGATCAGCACAGGGACAATGCAGACACCTGCTGGAGCTCCAGACGTGGGTGCAGGGCAGTCCAGCCAAAACTTCCAGACCTGGAGTTTGTAAAGGAGCAGAATCAGGCTGTGCGGTTAAGACCTGGGCATAATGTGCTATTAAAAGTTAATGCTTTTATTTCTGTTAAAAGCAAGAATAGCAACAATGAGCCCTGCTTCAAGAATAGTGTGGGAAAGCACTGCTAAAGGAGCTTATTTTCCTTTCAAGTCTCTAAGGGTTTTACAATCAACTGTGTTAATCCTGTGAAAAATACCTTAGTTGCAGCATTCGGTTTGGAGGGTAAGTTATAATGCCTATATTAAGTCATATATTCAGCTTAAGTGGTTTCATTTATACACTTTGCACTCAGAAAATAACACAAGGCACCCACATTTTTGCATTTCAGATCTGTCTCAGCTTAGTTCGGCTTCTGCATTATCTTGCTCACTCCCCTCTTGGCTCTGTGACGTTGCTGGATTTTCGGCCCCGGCAGTTTGTGATCGTGGATGGGGAGCTGAAGGTCACAGATCTGGACGATGCCAGCATCGAGGAGAGCTCTTGCACCAGTAACAGCGACTGCTTCATGGAATTCCCTGCAAGGAACTTCACCCTGCCCTGTTCAGTTGAGGGACGGTGTCAGGATATGAATGAAAAGAGGAATCTCTACAACGCCTACAGGTATGTGATCAGATAAGGTAGAAAATTAAGAGCAAGCCGGAAGTCTCCAGCATCTTTTCCAGCCACTCACATCAGTGAGCACATATTGTGTCAGAACCATGACCCAGGAGTGAGTGAAGCCATGAATAATTGTCTCATTTGTGAAAATACATTGCATTTATAACTTTGGGCATGTTTTGCATACTTTGGGTGTGATTCACCGCTCGGTCTAAATTTGCTTTGGTTGCAACCCGTTGAATTCTTCCCACAAGCAGAGATTTTCATAGGGGTGATACAGAGGTGCCTGTGGAGATGGGGGCCCACCAGCTCTGTGGTGGGACGATTGGGGCATTTCTTAAATGTGAGTTAAGAAGGATCATCCCATGGTTTCTATCACCAGCTGAGCAAGAGGCAGAGTTAGAGCTCATCTCTTGTCCTGTGCTCCAGCTTGACCTGTGTGCCAGACCCTGCCATGGTTTGGTGATAACAAGCTCTGATGTCAGTCACTGATGATCTGGGGTGTAATCCCAAACCCTTCAAAGCAAGGGATGCTCTGTTTCACCGCACTCCCCTGCTGTCTGCATGGGCAGGCTCTGAGGGACTCACTGCTGGTGCTGCTGTGTGTAGGTGATGGGTCACACTGGACCATGCTGGAGAAGGTGTTCAGTTGACACGTCCACCTTCCGAATTTGGTTTTAAAGGGTTCTGTGGATTTCCCATGGAGTCCTTCTGGGTGATGGCTTTGTGCTTGTGGTCTCAGCTCTCCCCCACCAGCCATCGCTCCCCTTGGAGGGCTGTGTGGGGTGCTGGGGGAGCAGTGTTTCCTGTTTCTGGGGAGCTGAGAGCTGATGCTCAGTGCCATGCTCCTCCTGCCACTGCTCTGCTGCTGGGGCAGGCAGCTGCCTTATCTGATCCAGATAGGAGGATGAAGGATCTCAAAGCAATGCCATAATGGTGTGCTCATTTCTTAGACTTCTCTTTCAAGTATCATGCCATTCACTGCCTGCCAGACCACAGCGAGGAGAGGCTGCTCCAAAGAAGAGTCCTATGCTTTGGTCCCAGGCCACTCACCAGCATGTGTGATGCATTAGCTGACCACACTGAAATGGGCCGCACCACATGACAGCCATCTGCAGTTTGCAGCACAGATTTCAGTGTGTCCTGCAAAATTTTCCATTTTCATTCGCTTGGCTTAAAGATCTTGCTTAGCTTGCTAGATTTTTGGTTAAGACCAGTAGAATATACCAAATAGGAAGCCTTTAATAGGCACCCATCCATCTTGGTCTGAAGTGGGGATGCGCCTGTGATGTGGTGGGCTTGCGGCAGGTTGCTGGTCTCACTGGAGGAAACAGTCTGTCTCTAGTTGGATGCACTCTGGTGTTGTGGAGCTAGAGATTGCCCTCAGTAAAGGGCTGCTAGTGTTGTTAGGTAGAAATCAAAAGCAGCAGTATGTCAAACAGTGCATAAAACCCTTGTGATTTCAAAATATAGCATGCCCTAGCCTTGAGAGCATAATGAAAGCTATCTAGCTGGGTTCTTTATGAGGTAAATAATTAAAGGAGAGAAAACATTTAGGAAGAAAACTCTATTATGCAAGAACTGGCTCTTCCTGACTTTCGAATGCTTACCCTCTGTCACAAGTGCATCTCCATGGGTTTTCCTCCAGCTGTTTGGAGGAACAGTTTTCAAAGCACTGGACAGCTTCAAAAGTAAGGGTAATTAATGTTTTGAACTGTTAACTAATGGCTGAGATGGATTCTCTAGCATTGACAATTCTTAAATAAAGATCAGCTAATTCTCAGAAAAGAAAAAAGGAGGAAAAAAGGCTGTAGGAACAAATGTGAAAGGGTCTGGGAAGCAGCGTTACACAGATCACAAAAGGTGCCACTGGCCCTGGAATCAATGGATAACAAACGTTCCTGCAGCTAAGTTGTGCAGGCGCCAGTGTCTGTACGTGCCAGAATTTCACATGGGGGTGTTTGCACCCCACTTGCAGCACCGTGTGCAGTGCTGATGTTCCCAACATAAGGACATGGAGCTGCTGGAGCAAGTCCAGAGGAGGCCACGAGGATGCTCAGGTTACTTTGCAGGTTAGAAGTAAAGCCATTTCGCAATTGTTTTCCTGTTCTGCTCATTGCCAGATATTAATGCCCAATAGTTTTATATATATATGTTGTCAGATCCCAAACTTTATGTCCCATCTTAGGTTTCTGTGAGACTGAGTTTGCAATAGGTCAGTATTATTGGCAGACTAATAGGAATGTAAAGGAAAAGTGTGAAAATGAAGTGTACTTGAAGTGATGATGAAGGCATGCTGTTTGTTCTTTTGCAATTAAAAATGTTAAAATGGCAAATGTACAGCCAGGAATGAATATCTGCATGAGTGCATCTTGAGTTAAGATAATTGATGAGGAAAAGAGAAGACGTTCTGAATTGCAGTGGCATTAAAACAATAGCAGAAGGTTTTCTCCTGGCAATTCATGTGTAAGTCTAAGACTATGGACAAGAAAATAACAGCCAGTTGTTTGAAATGAGCAAAGAATTGATCTATGCACTTTCAAGGTTTGAAAAACCCCCAGAAGGCTTTTGGGTTTGAGAGCATCCTTTTGCTTTGTTGAAGTACAGACAGCTTTACAAACGGTCACAGTCCAATGGGCTTCACAGCCATCTTCTGTGTTAATGGCACTGTTACATGTAGTTATAAGGCAGCATGGTCTAGGTCTGCCAGGCAGCTGGGTGAATGGTCTCAGCTATATATTTATTTGGATATAGGATATGATCATATTCCTTGAACAGGCTTGTAAGCAATAGGAATTTTATCCCTTATGTTGTTCAGTAGCTACCAGACATTTATAATCTCTCGTTTTGAATTTCTCAATGAGTTACTTTTCCATTGCAGGTTCTTTTTCACGTATCTTCTTCCACACAGTGCTCCATCCTCACTGAAACCGTTGTTGGATAAGATAGTCAATGCAACAGGTAATCACACTAAACACGGTCATGGGGAGCATTTCCTTTTTCAGTGTGACTGTCATGTTTGCAGTGGGAAAGATGCTGCTTTTATATTCACTGCAATAGAACCAGATTGGTTTTCTACCCAGGAGAATATTTCCCCCATACAGAAAAGATAAGAATGGCCCCATATACCAGAGAAATCCCATTGGAGACTTTATTAGGCTTTACAGAGGCATTTGCTTCCTCCTGGCACCTCAGCACTGGGGTGAACTGCATCAGAACGCAGTTCCTTGTGGGATCTAAAGGAATCCCTGTCTCTGCTAAGTGGAATTTCAGGGACAAAAGCAGGTTGCTTCCTCATTGCCAATGGTTCCAGTGGTGCTTTTACATCTGAGAAGTCAGAGGCAAGTGATATTACCATAGATCTTTACTAAGGTAATGCCTAAAGGGTGAGAGTAGTTGCATGTGCCTGTAAATCTGATTTGAGGGTTTTCAATGCATTGGTTTATACCTTGAACTGTGTGCCTGGCTCATGCCATGTTTGAAACCCTATTTGAGCTAAGTCAGGCATTTCATGTCCACATCCCAACGCTGCCAAAGAGCGGGGCACTGCTGGGCTCTGATTGTGATTAGGGCTTTATTCTAATGCAACCTTCTGCAGGCTCTTCTTTGTCTGACTCGTTTGTTTTCTGTGCTTTTAAAGGAGAGCTTCACTGGGGCATAGATGAGACGGCTGCTCAGCTAGAGAGAGTCTTGGAGCTGTACAAGAGTGGAGAGTACCTACAGAACACGACCCGCACACCGAAAGCTGGTAAAGCGGTCTTTCTCAGAACTTAAAATCAGAGACTTTGTCTGTACTTTGAAGGTTTGAAAGGGCAAATGTGCAGAAAATGGGGCTTGGTGGCCCTGGAAATCATAGACATGGTGATCTGCTGGCTGGTTTTTTGTTTCCTGGGTGTCTTCTGAAGCTAATAAATGTCGTAGCTGGACATCCATAGGTGTGAGCAGGCTGTAACAGGGATAAGGAAATCTAATAGAGCATATATCAGCATCAGTGTGGCAGCAGGGCCAAGGCAGGGATTGTGCCCCTGCACTGGGCACTGGTGAGCTTAAAGGGCTTTTCCAACCTAAATGATTCCATGATTGCCTCCACATCAGGTTTGTGGAAAACATTTGTTGTCACATCCCTGTACTTCTCTGGTGTTGCGTATCAGAACCTGCCCAAACATGAGTCGGGGGGAATCTAACCAAGATGCCACAACCCTCTGTGGGTTTCCTGGGACTGACAGGAATTTCTTGCAATGTAAGCATCTATAGATTGGAAAACTGGAATTTGTGCTCGCTAGCAATAGAATGAAAAAGAGAAACAAAGACTGGATGAAAACAGAGCTGCAGAGTAGTACCTTTTCCATAAGATCTCCCAGCACCACAGGTATGTAAAATGCTCTTCAAGCTGCTGTGACGCAAAGGGCTGCGTATTCTTCCCCGAAGGATAGCTTGTGGAATTATACACATCAAAGCCAATTATGTATGATGGAAATGACTCTTAAATCTAACAATTGAAAGCTGGTTTGCAAATTATTTTTGTGTACACACAATGTTCATGTCAAACTGTCAACGTAATTGACTGCGAGTTGATAGGAAAATTATGGCTTTGCTGGAAAAGCTCCGTAAGGAGGGAAGGATGGGTTCTAAATGAAGATGAATGTTGGCACAGGGGGTTTGAACAGTTCAGTGAAGCATTTGCCCTGCGAAAGAGACACAGCAGCCAAATTCATTCCTGTCGTAGCACTGTTAACCTCAAAGGGGCCATGACACCAGGGATGAATTTGACCCACTTATCAGAATAATTCCATATTTATTTTGTTGTAAAATTGGCAGGAAAATTGTTGCAGGTGTTCATTTAACTTTCTAATTTTCAGCTTTTCATCCCAATCTGTGCTGAGTGATGCCTGTCAACGCAGCAAAATGATTTTCAGCAGTACAATCAATAGCACAAACACGTCCTTTGTTGAGGGAGTGCCAGGAGGGCTGAAGTTTTTCTGTGGTGCTGGTTGCTTCCAGATTGAACTGCCCTATCAGGACAAGATGAAGCTTTGCATTTGAGAGGCTTGTCATGTTTATAAAGGATCTCAGGGGGAGAGGCTTAGGACAGTGGTAGTAAATGTAACAGTGCAGGATTCTATTAATACAGAGCAGGGCTCCATGTATATTTGGCCGCTGTAATAATTACACGGTTTTATGTTAGGTTAATTCTGTAGAGCCCTGGATGATATAACGCAGAATCTGCTACCTCTGTTCCTGGTTAGTAACACCCTTCTGTGCAAGGAGCCCTTTTTATTTGTAGGACACTGCTCATGGTTTTAGGCACTCTACAGCGTGAGCAAAGATGTTGAGAGTCCGTAGATGTTTTGTGTAACGTATTTGGCCAGTCTGCATTAAAGACCACAGGTGTAGTATTAAATTCCTTGATAGGAAAATGTTCTCAACTGATAGCAAGCCTGAGGAATCAGGTATCTGAGTGGAAATTACACTTATATTGAGATGTGTTTTCAGACTTAGCTGCCATGCCTTAAAGATATGCAGGCCTGTTTCTCGTTTGTTCTAAGGCGACTTTAACCAAACAGAAAAGGGGTTGTAATTTATTTCTATTTTAAGGCTCCCTTTCCGTGCCAGAAAAGTATGAAGAAGTCATTTTGTGAGGGTGAAAATATGCCTACCTACCCGTTTGGATCCCTTTTATTTCAAATGTATTCCTTCCTAAACTGGTATTTGACTGCTAATACCATGCTAGAACTAGTCTTTAATGTTCTCAGTCCAGAGATGATGGGATTATAAATTATTAATTATAAATTATCCAGAGATTCTGGAATAGGAAATTCTCCTGTGATACAGTGAAGTTGCAAGAGAGGGTGGCAGTGCTGCTGGAAGGGACTGCTGTGCAAGTAACCAATGTCTTCTGCTGCCAGGATGTTCCCAGCTGAGCTGGCATCCTGAGCACCAAACCCAGGGCTGAAACAGGTCCAGTATTCTACGTAACTCTTGGTAGGCAGTAGAGGAGAAGATGGGTGAAAAGGGACAGCTGTGCTACTTTCCTAAGCTATCAGCTGAGGTCCTGCTTTGGCCCAGTTTGGGGTCTAAGAGGACACTG